>CM028346.1:27224604-27449895 GCA_016618105.1 Dendrobium huoshanense | reverse complement strand
ATGAAAAATCTAGACTCGATCCTGCAAGGTTATCCTAATAATCAACAGTTATTATAATCCTCAAGCAGTTAATATTCAATCTCAAGCAGTTAATATTCAATCTCAAGCAGTTAATATTCAATCTCAAGCAGTCAATATTCAACATTTAAATGCTCAATTAATTACAACATAAAATGCAATAAATAAATAAACAATCACATCAATCATAGGCTAGCAAACAGCATGCAGTGAAAACTCAAAAATCGGCACACAGCTGCAAAAAGTAAACACCGGCCTAGCCTAAAACTAGAGTTGGTGCTCCTAGCAAACCATCTACAGTGTGTGATATAAGCTGTGTGGCTTAGATATGTCCTAAATAGGATTATTGGTTAGAGTTATTTAAAGTTCGATTAGTTGAAAGGCTTAAGGTATTTAAGTTTGAATTCAAATATTAATGGCTTAAGGTTAATTTTAAGATTTATTTAATAATTTGTTGGATATCACCTTTGTTTCACACAAGGCCGTGAAGTTTATTTCACCTTCCTTAGGGCTAAGTTAATAGCCTCGTAGGCCTGGGTTACCAGTGGTACCCGGTATAATTAAGTGACTTAAGTTGATTAAGGCTTAAGAATTAATGAATTTTATTAGAATATGGTCGCTGATTTTCAAAATTGATTAATTTAAGTTTGTCATTTATTGATTCGTGGCGTTGTGCCACCAGGCTCGAGGAACCAGCCTCCTTAGGACACTTAGCCCCGCAGCCCGGAGTAGTCCAGCCGATAAACCAAATTAATGTAATTAAATAAGAAGTTTTAAAAGGTTAGATTATTAATAATTAATTTATTTTTAAGGTTTAACACCCCTTGGAATCCATTCGTGGCGTTGTGCCACCAGGCTCGAGGAACCAGCCTCCTTAGGACACTTAGCCCGTAGCCCCGGAGTAGTCCAGCCAATAAACTTCATCTTTAGGATGGTTGTTGTGTTTTAAAATGTTTGTTGAATGTTTTAAACATTAAATTAACATGTTCTGGAGTTTTAGAACTATTTTGAATTTTATGAATTTTTTGGAATATTTTAATCACTTAATTAAGGGATTCAAAAATTGACTTTTTGATTAAAAGTGTTTTCTATAAAAGTTAACATTTTATTAAAATACTAGACCTTACTACGATCAGTTAGACAGTAAGTACGTTGAAATTGGATTTTTCTGCATTTTATTACGAAGGTTTGAAGTTTTGAACTAGTTTTGAACTATAGTTGACCGGTTTGTTGACTTTTTGAATTTGATATTTTCTGAACTTTTAACATTTTAATAAATATTATGAATTATTATGAGTTGAATGCAAGTGAGTTTGGTCAATTTGGATTTTTCTTGAATTAGTTATGAAGCTTTGAAGTTTGGGTAATTATTGAATTTTTGAAATTACTTAATTAGAGGGCCTTTTTGTAATTTTTCTCCAAATGAAGCCCAAACTTCTTGAAATCAACTCCAAAGGTCAGAAATAACCTAAGAAGAGATTCCCAAGTATTTGGGAAGTTTTTGGAATTTTTAATAATTAATAATTAATTATATTAATTAAATATTGATTTTCAATTAAAATTAAATTAAGGCTTAACTTGATGTCAATTCAAGGGGCTTTTAATTTTCATTGGTTAAGGCTATGATTCTGGTCAATTTGAGGTGTTGTTCATATTTTTGGGTCTAATCTGGATTTATTGTAATTTCTGGAAGTTTTAATGGCTTAATTAAGGGTTAATGTTGACATGCTCAAATTTCTGACCTAATGAACTCCAAATTGAGTGAAATTTGAACCTATGGTGTAAAATGTCACTAATTTTAAGGTTCTCAAGTTTCACCCCTATTGGGTGTGTGTAAAATTTCCTAGGATTTTTCTAAGTTGTCTAGACCTTGTCCTTGATTATTGTTCCTAGGTGGCACTAGTATTCAATTGAGTCTAAATCTCTGTTCATCTAACCCTTAGACATACACAAACACACCACAGAAATTAGGAAGCCTAATTCTACCAATTTGGAGAGTTATGAATTTTCAAAGTTTTGGGTCCAAAATGGACCCAATACTTTGTAAATTCACCCCATAGAAATCCAGTGGACATCTTGAGCTAATAAAGTTACAGGTAATGCCTAATATGTCCAAAATTATTTCACCAAAAGTTGAGCTTCATTTGGTCACTGGATTAAGAGAAGATTGAGAAATTTGGATTTTGAATAAACCCAAATTTCTCAAAAACCAGTGATCAAAATAAATTTAATTTACTTTTAATAAAAACTAAAGCTCAAGAGCTTACCAACAAGCCCAAGAACACTAATTTTGGTGAAAAAATGGATTTACTATGATTTTTAGAAGTTCTGGGCATTTAATTTAATTTTTTAAATCAATTTTGAGTCAAATCAGCCGCCGGCGCCGCCAAACCAATCATTGGCAATGATTGACTGGACGGCGGCGCTGCGCCGCGGCCTTGACACGTGGCGTGATCCTGTGTGGTCACTTAACCACGTCGGCAGGAGCAGTAGCCATCCGATCCGCTGATCTGGAGACCGGATCTGATCCGAGCGACCAAAACAAGCCACGTCTATCTTGCCCGCGCGGTTTGGCCAAATGGAGACCCGCGTTCGATCCAATGACAGGCATTTTGAGAGCTCGCGCAGTCTAGAGTCGATCTGGACCGTCTAATGAACGATCGGACGGTCTAGATCTCCCGAGATCTCCCTGTTCATTTTTAATAACTGAAATATTTAAATGCTAAAATCTCCTAAATTACTCAACCAAATTTCATGAAATTTGAAACATAGATTGATGGTAGCCCAAACTTACAGTGTCTGGAGTTTGGAGGCTCTGTACACTGTATTTTTGCTATAGTTCCAAATTAAAATGAAATCTAAACTTAAAACAAGAATAACTTACAATCTAGCTGATGGATTTTGATTTCTTGGGCTCTTTGGAAAGATGGAGAAGTCCTCTTCAACTGTAGTGAAGGAACCAAGAGCTAGATCTGCCTAGATTGAAAGTCATGATTGTAATAACCCCTGGATTCTCTCTCTAAAAACCTCTCTCTTCTCTCATTGATGTTTGGGAGTTAGGATCTGGTGGGGAAAGGCCTGGAAGGGCTGGAGGAAGGTCTGGAGAGGATTTTAGAGAGTGTTTGAATGCTGGAGGAGCTCTGGGAAAAAAAAGTTTGAGTGAGAGGGTGTTGAGATGAGAATGAGGGCTCATGAGCCTTGGGGTTTTGCCCTATTCTAATGATCTCAACTGGTTTGAATGGATGGCCCTGATTGACTTAGAGGGTTACTCCTAAGATTAAGACACCTGTCCCTGGAGTGGTTATGAGCAGGGGATCAAAGGACATGAAGGACATGCCAAGTGTAAAGTTGGTTTTGGTCCCCATTTGGACATGTGGAGCAATGAGGGCCTTTTGATCAAGTTTCAATCCAAGGTTGTGATAGGTCTTAAGAAGCTTCTAGAGTTGGATTAGAGCTGCTGGAGTGGATTGGATTAGAGGGATTAAGTGGGATTTAAAAGAAATGCATTTAATTCAATGATTTAAATCATTTAATGGTCTTTTGAAGACTTGTTGACTCCATTGACCATTTGACCAGTCAACTTGTCAATGGGTACCAGCTGATGTGGCAGCCAAGTGGGAAACCCTTGAGTGCTAGTTGAGAAAGTTTGGAGAGGGTTTGATAATCAAGATTTGAGCAAGTTTTAAAGTCATGAGAGGTCAACTAGATCATGTTTGAGCCATTGGGTTGACCAAGAGGTCTGCAAATGTTAAATGACTTGGTCAAAGTGACTAAACCGATGACTCAACGAATCATGGAAAGATATATAATACACTTGGTTTTAATCATAGGTCAAGTTTGACAAGTCAAATCAAGTATCAGCCTAATAAATTTGAATGATTTAAGAGCTTGGTATGAGTTTGATAGGCTTAATGGGTTGAAATGGGTCAACTCATTCAGAGCTTTAAAGGGACTTTGAGGCCCTTAAACAATCATGGTTGACTTGGTCAACCAGGTGGGTCCAGGGTCTGAAAATAGGTTCAATGATCAATTTGAATTGACATTTAGAGACCATTGGAGGTGGTCCCAAGGTCTGGGTAGGTCAATTCAGTCAAAATGCCCGTTTTGACCCTTAAGGGCCTTTTTGGTCAACCTAGGTTGACTTGGTCAACCAGGTTGACCCAAGGTCTAGATTTGGGTCAAACAGGTTTGGTTTGATATTTGAAACTTGCTGGAAGTGGTTGCGTTCAATTCGGAGTTCATTTGGTTTGAAATCACCATTTGAGCCCCATAGGGGTATTTTGGTCATTTTGACCCTGGTCAACTGGGGGTCAAAATGGATCAACCAAAATGCAGTTTAATGTTCAACATATCAAGATTAAAGATCTGGAAGTGACTAGAGGCTTTGGTGAAGGCTCTAAGGTCAGAATCTTCAAAGTGACAGGTCCAGTGGCATACGTTGTAAATATTTGAAGGTTTTACAGCCTATGGATTTTAATTAAGTTTTTTAGGTTAGAGACCTCAGAATGGGCTCAAATTTGGAGATTTTCCTCCAGAGACATGTCCCATCAGTATGCAACTGACAGACTCTGAATCGGATGTCATTTGACTAGGTTTCAAAGTGTTTGAAAATTCAACAAAAAAGGCCTTTAGGACAAAACCCTTGGACCTTGGATTTGGTTTGATTGACCTAAGATCTAGGTAGATCCTAAGGTTTGAATAGATCTTAAAATTTAGGAATCTAGAAGGATCCTAGAGCCTAAGAAATTCCTAGAACTTGGAGTCTAGAAGAAGTTTAGGATCTAGAGTAGCTCCTAAAGTCTAAGCTCTGGAAGAATCCTAGCATAGATCCTAGGGCCAGGATTCTAGGAGGATCCTAGTATTTAAATTAATTTGGAAATTAAATTGATTTAGGATTAAGAGTAGTCCAAGTGACCTCATACAAAAATGAGGTCAACAAATGGACCCCCAATATGTGTAAGAGAGCGAAGTTCTATTTCACATATTGGCGTTGACCGAGATTAAAGATCAAGTGTGGAATTTCAATCCTAAGGGAATGAAAAATTCATTCATAGGGAATCAAGATTTAAATTTATTAGGGTAGTGCCACTGAGGGCATGCTCTACCGCTAATCGCTTAACTCAAATGCTAGGGTGGTGCCATGAGGGCATGTTCCACCACTAGCGGATACGAATTAGGATGGCGCCATGAAGGGCACGCTCCACCACTAATCGTTTAACTCAAATGTTAGGGTGGTGTCCCATAGGACATACTCCACCACTAACGAATACGAATTAGGATGGCGCCATGAAGGGCACGCTCCACCACTAATCGTTTAACTCAAATGTTAGGGTGGTGCCATAGAGGGCATGCTCCACCACTAACGGATACGAATTAGGATGGCGCCACGAAGGGCACGCTCCACCACTAATCGCTTAACTCAAATGCTAGGGTGGTTCCACAAGGGGCATGCTCCACCACTAACGGATACGAATTAGGATGGCGCCGCGAAGGGCACGCTCCTCCACAAATCATTTAACTCAAATGTTAGGGTGGTGCCACAGAGGGCATGCTCCACCACTAACGGATACGAATTAGGATGGCGCCACGAAGGGCACGCTCCACCACTAATCGTTTAACTCAAATGCTAGGGTGGTGCCACAGATGGCATGCTCCACCACTAACGCATACGAATTAGGATGGCGCCACGAAGGGCACGCTCCACCACTAATCGTTTAACTCAAATGCTAGGGTGGTGCCACAGAGGGCATGCTCCACCACTAACGGATACGAATTAGGATGGCGCCACGAAGGGCACGCTCCACCACTAATCGTTTAACTCAAATGCTAGGGTGGTGCTACAGAGGGCATGCTCCACCACTAACGGATACGAATTAGGATGACGCCACGAAGGGCACGCTCCACCACTAATCATTTAACTCAAATGCTAGGGTGGTGCCACAGAGGGCATGCTCCACCACTAACGGACGATCTTGTGGAGAGGAAACTTGCTATACACAAAGAACCGGGTCTAGATGATCATATGTGGAGGAAACTTGCTCCACACAATAGATCGAGCTCAAATTGATCGTATGGAGAGGAAACTTGCTCTACACAGAGGATCGGGCTTAAAATTGATCGTATGTAGAGGAAACTTTCTCTACACAGAGGATCAGGCTTAAATTTTGGAATTTGAGATTTGAAAGTTTTGAATTTGAATTGATTTGACTTTTTTGAATTTTGAATGTGTTTGAATTTGAAGTTTGATTTTGAATTAAGAAATTTCTTTAAACCAGGAAATTCGAAGACTTTTTATTGACTTTGAATTTGACACTCTTCTGGCATGGTACTTCCTGAAGAGCCTCCCCAATATTTAAAAATATCAGGTGGCATTCTCCAGGGTTAATCAATTAATGTTTGAAATTTTTTCAAAGATCGTCCCTACGACAAGAAGGATAGTCTTGTATTTGTTCAGACTCCTCCACCGATCTCTTGGTAGGCTAAGATATATATCCAAAGAACCTAGACCAAGTCTCCTCCTTGGAAGGTTTTAAGTTGCTCTATCTTATCACAAGCTTTAACCAATCAGGCGTCGGATGATTCTGAGCTTTATTGAGCTTTAAAGATAAAGCTCTACAAGGCCTCAAGCTCCTTAAATTGGAGTCGGACACTCTGCTCAGTCGTGGATTGAACTTGAACGGTAATTCCCAGCATTACAAAATACTCCTCTAGTAGGGTTGATCTTGGACCCAGTATAGAGTGTAATTTTGTTGAAAAGGCCTTAAAGGAAGAGATGCCTCTGTGCAAGGACTTACACATACCTTCTCAAGGATAGGATTTAATTTCTTTTAAGGAGTAGAAGATTCGATCTTTCTTCTAAGAAATTTCCTCTAACCATTTGGACCCTGTCGGAACGACAAGCGGGAACAAATTTATCAGCATTTAGAGTGAGAAGTAGAGTCAACTCTAACTAAACTTTGAGAAGGATTTAAGTTTTGTTGACCCAGACCAAGTTTCATAGAAACTAAACTGGGGTCTCCCTTATACGAAGTTTGAATTAAAATTGATTTCAAAATATTTAAGTTGAAGAGAGAAATTCAAATCTTTTCAATTCTCTTGCATAAGGTTCTTCTATCTGATAGATAATTCATGCATGATGAAAAATCTGGAATCAGGATTTTTAAAGTCAAGTATTTAAAGTTGATTGGGTGTTTTATTTTGAGATTTAAGGATTCAAAAGAAGGAAGGCCTCTTACTCTTCTTCTCTTTTTCTAGTGACGCATTTTACGTATCTTTTGACTTTTATTGCACTTCGTGCATTTCTTGATTTCTGATGCATTTACGCATCTTTTAATTTTTTAGAGCATTCGCTCATCTTTTGATTTCAATTGAATTCGAGAAGAGGCTCCACTTTCTTCAAATACCTTAAAATGATTGATCTTTTTTTTATTTTGAATGTTGGGATTATATCTCAAGTATTAGAGAGAAAAATTTATTCTCTTATACAAGGAAAAGTAATCCTCAATGCACATCCAATATTTTTGAAAAGAGTATCGACTTGACTTTTGAAAATCATTGAGCAGATTTTAGACATGCGAGAATCGCCTATTAAGATAGAAGATTGCTAGAAGCTTGATAACATTTTCATTTCTGAATTCAACTTAAATTTGAGATAGATTTTAATTCAAAAGTTAATTTAACCCACATAAGCGGTGGGAGGGAGGGGTATTCAAATATTTGATTGAATCAACTACAACTCTCTCTAGCTTAAGACTTAAGGTAGAGGTCAATTTTCATTAAAAAGAAGAATCAATTATCTTGAAAATTCGGATCTAGTACACTTGAGAAACTGGAAAGTTTTCCTTAAAGGTTGCAAATCTAGGTGGCAAGACCCTTGTCAACATGGAATTGAATTCCTATAATCTCTTTAGATGAAGAGACTGTTATAGGATCTGCACTATCCCTAGGAGGCACGACATTACTGTAATCAAAAGATTTATCGCGATAGTACCCCGGCGAAATTTAAATTTTGGCAGTATCACTATCTGATATAATCTTAGATTATTTCCCCTCTCAAATTCCTACTATACTAGTAGTTAAAAGAGTGGCATCCCGAGTGGTTTCTACTCTTCCTCCTCTACAAATGATGTAGTGGGACACGTATAGTAACGCACCTTAACCTCTTCTAGTAGAGTGGACGGATCATAACCCTCAGCTGGGGGCCTTTGGCCTACTGCTGGTGATCACTCAATTCTTTCTTGCTCGAGTCTTTCTGTGTACTAGTCAAGCAGGTGGATTGAAGATCGTGCTCTCATCTCTACAACCTCCCTCCTTTGTGCAAGGAGAGGGTACGTAGAAGGAGCAATGAACTCTTGATTGGCCTCGAAATCAGCCCTCTCTAAGGCTTCCGACTCAGCAGTCTTTCTAGCCTTAAGATTCCTTTTTCTGGCTCTTCGAAGGTAATTCTTCATCTTGTTCCTACCGACAATAGGGGTGCTAGAATTTGACCCGATCTCAGACTGAGATGGTAGCTCTTTTGTTGTTATTGACTTCTGGTTTTCATCCTCCTGAGGAGAGAATACAAAGGGTACAGGGGCGACAACGACCTCCATCTTGGGGATGGGGGAGTCAACTCTTGACCCTAAAGTAATCTCAACTAAAGGAAAATTTTCTAGTATCATGGAAGACAGATCAATCAGTGTTTCCCCATTAACTGAAATCTTGAGGTCTTGAAATTCCATTTCGTACTGAATTGAATTGCCATTAAGAATTTCTTCTACAGGCACATCTTTATTCAGTGAGAAGACGAGTTTCCCAACCATTTGAGTATTCAATTTCCTGGAATTAAGAAAGTGATTTTAGTTAATGATTTGAAATTGAATTTGATTTTTAAGTTTGATTTATTTTACTCAAAATTTTATAACTCAATCATATTCAGTTTACACTGAACACGGTGGTTCATAAAATGACGAATTGAAGTTAAAAGTTGAACCTGACTCTTTTGCTACACCAATTGATTTGGGGCAAAATGTCAAAGTTCAAATTTGAATTTGTAATCAAATTTGAGGTTGAATTTAAAGTTGAAATCAAACTTGATTTTAAGATTTAGATGGAATTTGGATTTAAAACTGAACTTGAATTTGAGGTTGGAATCAAACATGAATTCAATTTTAAGATTTAGATTTGGCTTAACTCTTTCACCCCACCAAGTGATTTGGGGGTAAAATGTTAAAGCCCAGAATTGATTGAAAATTTTGAACAGTTTATGTTGTATGTGTTCAACTACAACAGAATGTTATAGAAGACACATGACAACGACGATTGAAATTGATTTGAAATGTTTTAGGTAAGTTTTGAAAGTTCAAAAATCTGGCAGAACCTCTCTTTACTTTGAAACTCAATATGTTGAACTTGTGTTCAACATAAAGGTTAACAAATTTACAAGGGGGGATTCTAACAAGTCAACCCGACTCTTTCACCCCGACCAAGAACTGTTCGGGAGTGAAATGTCAAAACTTGACTTTGCCAGAAAGATTGATCTTTTGAGTTGAATTCTGAAGGTGTTTATATTCTTTCACACATAATGAATTATAAGAGCTATAATTCTATATGTACAACGTGATAGAATATAGGGATCAATTAGGATTTGAAAGAGATTGAATTTTGCTTAAATGATTGAAATTTTGATTTTGAAATTGAAGTATTTTCTGTAAATTGTGAAACTTAGCATGCTAGTTATTTATTCGCATGCGAGTTTGCAACATATACAGAAAGATTTTGGCTTGACTCTTTCGCTCTACCAATCAAATTGGAGGCAAAATGTCAAAGCCCGACTTAAAGGGAGGTTCCTACGCTCACCTCTCGTTTGACATGTCTTAATTGAGTTGGTTACACTCACCCAAGGGAGAAATGGGTAGAGGGACCAACAGAGAGAAAGGTATTCAAAACTACCGATACAATAAAATTTATACTGCTATTAAAGATGGAAAGAGAGATTTTCCCCAGCGGAGTCGCCATTTTTGTTTTGATTAAAAAAATATTGATTTTTATATAGTTTTGAGAATATATTAATTTTCTTTGGGAATATTTTAATTTTGAATTTTAAAATTGAACATGTCATTATGAACAGTATACCACCTCGGGAGATGATCATATCGTTCCCTAATGGGTTCAAATTTCAGAATTTCAAATTTATCCGGATTATCGTAGTCAAACTCAAAGGGAAAATCACATTTGACCCCGGAGGATCAAAATGGAATTTAATCAATTGTTTGACTATGCTAATTTGGATAAAAGGATCATTAATTTTATAATCAAAATTCGGATAATAGAATGATATATCTCTCCAAGGAAAGAGGATATCACTTATTATCAATCATTTGGATATAACGATAATGATCGCTGTATTTATTTTTCCCAAAGAGAATTAATTAAAGATTTTAAAAAATTAATTTTGAAAATCAATTCTGGGATTCTAAATCTCCTACGAACGCAAGCCCTCGTAGTTAATTACATCGTAGGAAATTGAAATTTCCTACGAAAAATCTCTATTAAAATAGCGGTGTAAATTTTATTTAAGATTTCCAAAGCTGTATGTCGAAGGAGATAAAGGTTGGAAGTTCAAGTGGTATTGGTTCAAGTTTGAGCAGTTATTTTCAGAGTCAAAGGAAGAAGAGTAGGGAGTGTTTTTAAGATTCTGAATCACTTTAGAAACACCCTAGCCTATCCTATGTGTTGGGCTCGAATTTGATTGAAAGAAATGTTTAGTTTAATGGTTAATTTTATTAGAAATTTGGGATTCGATTCCCGAAAGTTGAGGTCTTATGGCCCGAGCCAGCCTCAGAACCTAAGTCTAAATTGGGCACTAAAAGTTAGCACCCCGAACCTAGCTAGTGCAATGCGAATCTGGTCTTACACCGGCCTGGATTGGGGAGCCAGCTAAACCACCTAAACGATTTTAAAATATGAGTCCGGTCTTTTCATGTTGAGTGGTAGGGATGTTGTTTAAGAAAAATTTTTGAGAGCAGGGTCGACATCTAGAGCGGATCCTAATTGGCCCCTTTGTCTTATGTTGGGTTTGATTCTTAAGCTAATGTAATTAAGGGTTTA
The DNA here is from genome assembly GCA_016618105.1 of Dendrobium huoshanense. Lineage (NCBI taxonomy): Eukaryota > Viridiplantae > Streptophyta > Magnoliopsida > Asparagales > Orchidaceae > Dendrobium > Dendrobium huoshanense. The sequence goes on along the minus strand of CM028346.1, from coordinate 27,438,789 downwards.
AAGGTTTTTAAATTAGTTTCTAATATGATGCATGCTAATCGACTCGATTAAAAGATTGAATTTGAATGAATGCTATGAAATGAGGACTCCCGGTAGTTCCGGGCTTACTTCTTAAATTCGTTAGAATTTCTATGTGAGTTTAAAGTTTTTAATTTGATTTAAGTAGAAAAATTTTATTAAGTCCTTAAGAGCCTACGATCGAATTCCAGGTCAAATCAAAATCGGCATGCAGGTAAAAAGACTAGAAAAGCAGGTATCTCTAATGCGCAATCAATTTAAATAAATCAATCAAATTAAATATATCAAATTGAATGTCTGTAGGCAAGTGCCCCTTATTATTATATCACAGAATTTTGCAGAAAATTAAAGTGGCCGGGCACCACTGACAACAACCCGGATTTTAATCTTAAGACTCAAGTGACTTTGAGAATGGGTCTTCTCATTATCCACTTCTTCGTCCTTCCGCTGCTTCTTGGATCGTCGGATCCGGATATCCAAATGAAAAGAAACTCCCCCTTGATCGGGGTGTTATTTTTCCTCTTTGGATATTTCAAAACCATCATAATTTGGAGCTCCAAATGGATAGGGACTCTCCCCTTATGGATGTCCCTTCCTCTTTGGATTCCAAATTGGATGTCAATACCCCATCTCAAATCACTTGAAAATTACAACACAAATCAAATCAAATTTACATTAATCAAAATTGAAAAATCTAGAATCGATCCTGCAGGGTTATCCTAATAATCAACAGTTGTATATACCTCAGCAGTTAATATTCAATCCAAGCAGTTAATATTTGATCTCAAGCAGTTGATATATGAATCTCAAGCAATTAATATATTTGAAATTTAAAGTGCTCAATTAATTACAGATAAAATGCAGTAAATAAATAAACAATCAATCAATTTTAAACTAGCAAACATCATGCAGTGAAAACTCAAAAATCCGGCACATAGCTACAGAAAGTAAAACACCGGCCTATCCTAAAACTAGAGTCGGTGATCCTAGCAAACCATCTAAAGTGTGTGAGGTAGGTAAGCTGTGTGGTTTTGATGTGTCCTAATTAGGATTATTAGTTAAAGTTATTTAAGGTTCAATAGGCTGAAAGATTAAGGGATTTAAGTTTGAATTCAAGTATTAATGGTTTCAGGTTAATTTTAAGATTCATTTAGTTATTTGTTGGATATCACCTTTGTTTCACACCGAGGCCGTGAAGTTTATTTCACCTTCCTTGGGGCTAAGTTAATAGCCTCGTAGGCCTGGGTTACCCAGTGGTACCCGGTATAATTAAATATTGGCTTAAGTTGATTTAAGGCTTAAGAATTAATAAATTTTACTAGAGGTATTTGGTTGCTGATTTTTAAAGTTTGATTAATTTGAGTTTGCCATTAATCGATTCGTGCGTTGTGCCACCAGGCTCGAGGAACCAGCCTCCTTAGGACACTTAGCCCCGCAACCCGGAGTAGTCCAGCCGATAAACAAAATTAACATAGTTAAATTAGAGGTTTTAAAAGGTTGGATAATTAATGATTAATCTATTTTTAAGGTTTAACACCCCTTGGAATCCATTTGTGGCGTTGTGCCACCAGGCTCGAGGAACCAGCCTCCTTAGGACACTTAGCCCCGCAGCCCGGAGTAGTCCAGCCAATAAATTTCATCTTTAGGATGGTTGTTGTATTTTAAAAGATTTTTTGAATGTTTTAAACATTAAAATAATATTTTCTAGAGTTTTAGAGCGATTTTGAATTTTATGAATTTTTGGAATATTTTAATCACTTAATTAAGGGATTCAAAAATTGACTTTTTGATTAAAAGTGTTAAATTCTAGAAAGTTTGTAACATTTTATTAAAATATTAGACCTTACTACGATCAGTTAGACAGTAAGTACGTTGAAATCGGATTTTTCTGCATTTTATTACGAAGGTTTGAAGTTTTGAACTATTTTTAACTACGTTGACCGGTTTGTTGACTTTTTGAATTTGATATTACAGATTTCTGAACTTTTAAATTTTTAATAAATATTATGAATTATTATGAGTTGAATGCAAGTGAGTTTGGTCAATTTGGATTTTTCTTGAATTAGTTATGAAGCTTTGAAGTTTGGGTAATTATTGAATTTTTGAAATTACTTAATTAGAGGGCCTTTTTGTAATTTTTCTCCAAATGAAGCCCAAACTTCTTGAAATCAACTCCAAAGGTCAGAAATAACCTAAGAAGAGATTCCCAAGTATTTGGGAAATTTTTGGAATTTTTAATAATTAATAATTAATTATATTAATTAAATATCCAATGATTTTCAATTAAAATTAAATTAAGGCTTAACTTGACGTCAATTCAAGGGGCTTTTAATTTTCATTGGTTAAGGCTATGATTTAAAACTGGTCAATTTGAGGTGTTGTTAAACATATTTTTGGGTCTAATCTGGATTTATTGTAATTTCCGGAAGTTTTAATGGCTTAATTAAGGGTTAATGTTGACATGCTCAAATTTCTGACCTAATGAACTCCAAATGAGTGAAATTTGAACCTATGGTGTAAAATGTCACTAATTTTAAGGTTCTCAAGTTTCACCCCTATTGGGTGTGTGTAGAATTTCCTAGGATTTTTCTAAGTTGTCTAGACCTTGTCCTTGATTATTGTTCCTAGGTGGCACTAGTATTCGATTGGGTCTAAATCTCTGTTCATCTAACCCTTAGACATACACAAACACACCACAGAAATTAGGAAGCCTAATTCTACCAATTTGGAGAGTTATGAATTTTCAAAGTTTTGGGTCCAAAATGGACCCAATACTTTGTAAATTCACCCATAGAAATCCAGTGGACATCTTGAGCTAATAAAATTACAGGTAATGCCTAATAAAATGTCCAAAATTATTTCACCAAAAGTTGAGCTTCATTTGGTCACTGGATTAAGAGAAGATTGAGAAATTTGGATTTTGAATAAACCCAAATTTCTCAAACCAGTGATCAAAATAAATTTAATTTAGTTTTAATAAAAACTAGAGCTCAAGAGCTTTCCAACAAGCCCAAGAACACTAATTTTGGTGAAAAAATGGATTTACTATGATTTTTAGAAGTTCTGGGCATTTAATTTAATTTTTTAAATCAATTTTGAGTCAAATCAGCCGCCGGCGCCGCCAAATTACCAATCATTGGCAGTAATTGACTGGACGACGGTGCTGCGCCACAGCCTTGACACGTGTCCGCGTGGCGCGCATCCTGTGTGGTCACTTAACCAGGTCGGTAGGAGCAGCAGCCGTCCGATCCGCTGATCTGGAGACCGGATCTGATCCGAGCGACCAAAACGAGCCACGTCTATCTTGCCCGCGCGGTTTGGCCAAATGGAGACCCGCGTTCGAAACTCCAATGACAGACATTTTGAGAGCTCGCGCGGCACTCTAGAGTCGATCTGGACCGTCTAATGAACGATCGGACGGTCCAGATCTCCCGAGATCTCCCAGTTCATTTTTAATAACTGAAATATTTAAATGCTCAAATCTCCTAAATTACTCAACCAAATTTCATGAAATTTGAAACATAGATTGATGGTAGCCCAAACTTACAGTGTCTGGAGTTTGGAGGCTCTATACACAGTATTTTTGCTACAGTTCCAAATTGAAATGAAATCTAAACTTAAAACAAGAATAACTTACAATCTAGCCGATGAATTTTTGATTTCTTGGGCTCTTTGGAAAGATGGAGAAGTCCTTTTCAACTTTAGTGAAGGAACCAAGAGCTAGATCTGCCTGGATTGAAAGTCATGATTGCAATAATGGAAACCCCTTCTCTCTCTAAAAACCTCTCTCTTCTCCCATTGATGTTTGGGAGTTAGCAAGATCTGGTGGGGAAAGGCCTGGAAGGGCTGGAGGAAGGTCTGGAGAGAATTTTAGAGAGTGTTTGAATGCTGGAGGAGCTCTGGGAAAAAAAAGTTTGAGTGAGAGGGTGTTGAGATGAGAATGAGGGCTCATGAGCCTTGGGGTTTTGCCCTATTCTAATTGATCTCAACTTGTTTGAATGGCCCTGATTGACTTAGAGGGTTACTCCTAAGATTAAGACACCTGTCCCTGGAGTGGTTATGAGCAGGGGATCAAAGGACATGAAGGACATGCCAAGTGTAAAGTGGGTTTTGGTCCCCATTTGGACATGTGGAGCAATGAGGGCCTTTTGATCAAGTTTCAATCCAAGGCTGTGATAGGTCTTAAGAAGCTTCTAGAGTTGCATTAGAGCTGCTGGAGTGGATTGGATTAGAGGGATTAAGTGGGATTTAAATCTAGAAATGCATTTAATTCAATGATTTAAAGAGCTCATTTAATGGTCTTTTGAAGACTTCTTGACTGGTTTGACCAGTCAACTTGTCAATGGGTACCAGCTGATGTGGCAGCCAAGTGGGAAAGGATTGCCCTTGAGTGCTATTAAGTTGAGAAAGTTTCAATATGGAGTGAACTTTGGAAAGAGGTTTGATAATCAAGATTTGAGCAAGTTTTAAAGTCATGAGAGGTCAACTAGATCATGTTTGAGCCATTGGGTTGACCAAGAGGTCTGCAAATGTTAAATGACTTGGTCAAAGTGACTAAACCGATGACTCAACGAATCATGGAAAGATATAATACACTTGGTTTTAATCATAGGTCAAGTTTGACAAGTCAAATCAAGTATCAGCCTAATAAATTTGAATGATTTAAGAGCTTGGTAAAATGAGTTTGATAGGCTTAATGGGTTGAAATGGGTCAACTCATTCAGAGCTTTAAAGGGACTTTGAGGCCCTTAAACAATCATGGTTGACTTGGTCAACCAGGTGGGTCCAGGGTCTGAAAATAGGTTCAATGATCAATTTGCATTGACATTTGGAGACCATTGGAGGTGGTCCCAATGTCTGGGTAGGTCAATTCGGTCAAAATGCCCGTTTTGACCCTTACGGGCCTGTTTGGTCAACCTAGGTTGACTTGGTCAACCAGGTTGACCCAGGGTCTAGATTTGGGTCAAACAGTTTGGTTTGATATTTGAAACTTGCTGGAAGTGGTTGCGTTCAATTTGGAGTTCATTTGGTTTGAAATCACCATTTGAGCCCCATAGGGGTATTTTGGTCATTTTGACCCCTGGTCAACTGGGGGTCAAAATGGATCAACCAAAATGCATTTTAATGTTCAACATATCAAGATTAAAGATCTGGAAGTGACTAGAGTCTTTGGTGAAGGCTCTAAGGTCAGAATCTTCAAAGTGACAGGTCCAGTGGCATAGGCTGTAAATATTTGAAGGTTTTACAGCCTATGGATTTTAATTAAGTTTTTGAGGTTAGAGACCTTGGAATGGGCTCAAATTTGGAGAGTTTCCTCCAGATACATGTCCCATCAGTATGCAACTGACAGACTCTGAATCGGAGGTCATTTGACTAGGTTTCAAAGTGTTTGAAATTTCAACGAAAAAGGCCTTTAAGACAAAACCCTTGGACCTTGGATTTGGTTTGATTGACCTAAGATCTAGGTAGATCCTAAGGTTTGAATAGATCTTAAAATTTAGGAATCTAGAAGGATCCTAGAGCCTAAGAAATTCCTAGAACTTGGAGTCTAGAAGAAGTTTAGGATCTAGAGTAGCTCCTAAAGTCTATGCTCTGGAAGAATCCTAGCATAGATCCTAGGGTCAGGATTCTAGGAGGATCCTAGTATTTAAATTAATTTGGAAATTAAATTGATTTAGGATCAAGAGTAGTCCAAGTGACCTCATACAAAAATGAGGTCAACAAATGGACCCCCAATATGTGTAAGAGAGCGAAGTTCTATTGCACATATTGGCTTTGGCCGAGATTAAAGATCAAGTGTGGAATTTCAATCCTAAGGGAATGAAAAATTCATTCATAGGGAATCAAGATTTAAATTTATTAGGGTAGTGCCACTGAGGGCATGCTCTACCGCTAATCGCTTAACTCAAATGCTAGGGTGGTGCCATAGAGGGCATGTTCCACCACTAGCGGATACGAATTAGGATGGCGCCACGAAGGGCACGCTCCACCACTAATCGTTTAACTCAAATGTTAGGGTGGTGTCCCAGAGGACATACTCCACCACTAACGAATACGAATTAGGATGGCGCCACGAAGGGCACGCTCCACCACTAATCGTTTAACTCAAATGTTAGGGTGGTGCCTCAGAGGGCATGCTCCACCACTAACAGATACGAATTAGGATGGCACCACGAAGGGCACGCTCCACCACTAATCGCTTAACTCAAATGCTAGGGTGGTGCCATAGAGGGCATGCTCCACCACTAACGGATTCTAATTATGATGGCGCCACGAAGGACACACTCCACCACTAATCATTTAACTCAAATGTTAGGATGGTGCCACAGAGGGCATGCTCCACCACTAACGGATACGAATTAGGATGATGCCATGAAGGGCACGCTCCACCACTAATCGTTTAACTCAAATGCTAGGGTGCTGCCACAGAGGGCATGCTCCACCACTAACGGATACAAATTAGGATGGCGCCACGAAGGGAACGCTCCACCACTAATCGTTTAACTCAAATGCTAGGGTGGTGCCACAGAGGGCATGCTCCACCACTAACGGATACGAATTAGGATGGCGCCACGAAGGGCACGCTCCACCACTAATCGTTTTTAACTCAAATGCTAGGGTGGTGCCACAGAGGGCATGCTCCACCACTAACGGATACAAATTAGGATGGCGCCACGAAGGGCACGCTCCACCACTAATCATTTAACTCAAATGCTAGAGTGGTGCCACAGAGGGCATGCTCCACCACTAACGGACGGTCTTATGGAGAGGAAACTTGCTCTACACAAAGAACCAGGTCTGGATGATCATATGTAGATGAAACTTGCTCCACACAATAGATCGAGCTCAAATTGATCGTATGGAGAGGAAACTTGCTCTACACAGAGGATCGGGCTTAAAATTGATCGTATGTAGATGAAACTTGCTCTACACAGAGGATCAGACTTAAATTTTGAAATTTGAGATTTGAAAGTTTTGAATTTGAATTGATTTGATTTTTTGAATTTTGAATGTGTTTGAATTTGAAGTTTGATTTTGAATTAAGAAATTTCTTTAATCCAGGAAATTCGAAGACTTTTTATTGACTTTGAATTTGACACTCTTCTGGCATGGTACTTCCTGAAGAGCCTCCCCAATATTTAAAAATATCAGGTGGCATTCTCCAGGGTAATCAATTAATGTTTGAAATTTTTTCAAAGATCGTCCCTACGACAAGAAGGATAGTCTTGTATTTGTTCAGACTCGTCCACCGATCTCTTGGTAGGCTAAGATATGCATCCAAAGAACCTAGACCAAGTCTCCTCCTTGGAAGGTTCTAAGTTGCTCTATCTTATCACAAGCTTTAACCAATCAGGCTTCAGACGATTCTGAGCTTTATTGAGCTTTAAAGATAAAGCTCTACAAGGCCTCGAGCTCCTCAAGTTGGAGTCGGGCACTCTGCTCAGTCGTGGTTTGAACTTGAATGGCAGTTCCCAGCATTACAAAATACTCCTCTAGTGGGGTTAATCTAGGACCCAATATAGAGTGTAATTTTGTTGAAAAGGCCTTAAAGGAAGAGATGCCTCTGTGTAAGGACTTAAATACCTCTCTCAAGGACAAGACTTGAATTTTTATCAGGAGTAGAAGATTCAAACTTTTTATTAAAAATTTCCTCTAACTATTTGGACCCTGTCGGAACGACACGTGGGAACAAATTTATCAATTAGAGTGAGAAGAGTCGACTCCGACTAAACTTTGAGAGAATTTCAGTTTTGTTACCCAGACCAAGTCTCGTAGAAACTAAACTGGGGTCTCCCTTATACGACGTTTGAATTAAAATTGATTTCAAAATGTTTAAATTGAAGAGAGAAATTCAAATCTTTTCAATTCTCTTGCATAAGGTTCTTCTATCTTATAGATAATTCATGCATGATGAAAAATCTGGAATCAGGATTTTCAAAGTCAAGTATTTAAAGTTGATTGGGTGTTTTATTTTGAGATTTAAGGATTCAAAAGAAGGAAGGCCTCTTACTCTTCTTCTCTTTTTCTAGTGACGCATTTTGCGTATCTTTTGACTTTTATTGCACTTCGTGCATTTTTCACTTTTAGCGCATTCGCGCATCTTTTAATTTTTTAGAGCATTCGCTCATCTTTTGATTTCAATTGAATTCGAGAAGAGGCTCCACTTTCTTCAAATACCTTAAATTGATTGATCTTATTTTTTATTTTGAATGCTGGGATTATATCTCAAGTATTAGAGAAGAAATTTCGTTCTCTTATACAAGGAAGAATAATCCTCACAGCACACTCAATCTTTTTGACAAGAATGTCGACTTGACTATGGAAATCTTTGAATAGATTCAAAGCATGCCTAAATCTCCTATTAAGATAGAAGATTGCTAGAAGATTGATAAAATTTTCATTTCTAAAATCAACTTGAATTTGAGACAAATTTTAATTCAAAGGTTAATTCAACCCACAGAAGCGGTGGGAGGGAGGGGTATTCAAACATTTGATGGAATCAACTACAACTCTCTCCAGCTTAAGACTTAAGGTAGAGGTCAATTTCGATTAGAAAGGTTAATCAACTATCTTGAAAATCAAGATTTAATACACTTGAGAAATTGGAAAATTCCCTTAAGAAGTTGCAAGTCTAGGTGGCAAGACCCTTGTCAACATGGAATTGAATTCCTACAATCTCTTTGAAAAGAGAGACTATTATAGGATCTGCAACATCCCTAGAAAGCACGACATTATTATAATCAAAAGATTAATCGCAATAGGACCCCGTTAAAGTTATATTTCAAAGGTATCACTATCTGACACAATCTTAGATTATTCCCTCTCTGAAATTACCACTAAATTAGTAGTTAAGAGAGTGGCACCCCGAGTGGTTTCTACTCCTCCTTCTCTGCAGATTATGTAGTGGGACACGTATAGTAACGTGCCCTAACATCTTCTAGTAGAGTGGACGGATCATAACCTTCAGTTGGGGGCCTATGACCTATTGCTGGTGATCGCTCAATTCTTTCTTGCTCGAGTCTTTCTGTGTAGTAGTCAAGTAGGTGTATTGAAGATCGCACTCTCGTATCTACAACCTCCCTCCTTTGTGCAAGGAGAGGGTACGTAGAAGGAGCAACGAACTCTCGATTGGCCTCGAAGTCGGTCTTCTCTAAGGCTTCCAATTCAACAGTCTTTCTAGCCTTAAGATTCCTTTTCCTGGCTCTTCGAAGGTAATTCTTCATCTTATTCCTACCGACGACAGGGGTGCTAGAATTTGATCCGATCTCAGATTGAGATGGAAGCTCTTTTGTCATTATTGACTTCTGGTTTTGATCCTCCTGAGTAGAGAGTACAGTGGGTACAGGGGCGACAACAACCTCCATCTTAGAGATGGGGGAGTCAGCTCCTGACCCTAAAGTAATTTCTACTAAGGGAAAATTCCCTTGAGTACAAGCGGACAGATCTAAGATTCTTTCTCCATTAACTGAAATCTCGAGGTTTTGAAATTCCATCTCATACTGAATTAAATTGCCATTAAGAATTTCTTCTACTGGCACATCTTTATTCAGTGAGAAGATGAGTTTCCCAGCCATTTGAGTGTTCGATTTCCTGGAATTAAGAAATTAACTTAAATTAGTGATTTTGAAATAACATTTAAGTTTTGAATGTGATTGATTTTATTCAAAATTTTATAACTCAATCGTGTTCGGTTTGCACTTAACACGGTGGTTCATAAAATTGACGAATTGAAGTTAAGAGTTGAACCTGACTCTTTTGCTACACAAATTGATTTTGGGCAAAATGTCAAAGTTCAAATTTGAATTTGTAAAATCAAATTCAAGGTTGGATTTAACGTTGAAATCAAACTTGAGTTTAAGGTCGAGATTGAACTCGAACTTAAAGTTAAATTTGGATTTGAATTTAAGATTGAATTTAAATTTGAGGTTGAAATTGAACAGATCTTCTTCAAACTTTGAAACTCAACACATTGATTTTTATTTGAATGTGCAGGTTTACAAAAGTAACTTGAAGATCCGATCGAGGAACTAGGCTCAACTCTTTTATCCCACCAAGTAAATTGGGGGTAAAATGTTAAAGCCCAGAACTGATTGAAATTTTTGGTTTGTGTTGTATGTGTTCAACTACAACAGAATGTTATAGAAGACACATGACAACGACGATTAAAATTGATTTGAAAGGTTTTGAAAGAGATTGAATTTTGCTTAAAGGATTAAGATTAGATTTTGAAATTGAAGTATTTTCTATAATGTGAAACTTAGCATGCTATATATTTGTTCGCATGCGAGTTTGCAACATATACAGAAGAATTTAGGCTTGACTCTTTCGCTCTACCAATCAAGTTGGAGGCAAAATGTCAAAGCCCTACTTAAAGGGAGGTTTCCTACACTCACCTCTCTATTAACATGTCTTAATTGAGTTGGCCACACTCACCCAAGGAAGAAATGGGTAGAGGGACCAACAGAGAGAAAGGTAGTCAAAACTATCGATGCTATAAAATTTATACCGCTATTAAAGATGGAGAGTGAGATTATCCCCAGCGGAGTCGCCATTTTTGTTTTGATTAAAAAAAAATATTTAGTTATAAATAGTTTTGAAAATATAATAATTTTCTTTGGGAATGTTAAATTTTGGAACTTTGAAATTGAACACTCTATTATGAATAATATATCGCCTCGAAAGACGAACATATCGTTCCCTAATGGGTTCGAATTTCAAAGTTTTAAATTTCCCAAAGAGAATTAATTAGAGTTTTTTTTTTAAAAAAAAAAAAAAATTGGTTTTGAAAAATTAATTTTGAAAATCAATTCTGGGTTTCTAAATCTCCTACGAGCGCAAGCCCTCGTAGTTAATTACATCGTAGAAAATCAGAATTTCCTACGAAAACTCTCGATTAAAATAGCGGTGTAAATTTTATTTAAGAATTTCAAAGATCGATATCAAAGGAGGAAAAGGTTGGAATTTCAAATGGGATTGGTTCAAAATTGAAGACTTATTTTCGGGATCAAAGGAAAAGGAGTAGGGAGTGTTTTTAAGATTCTGAATTACTTCAGAAAACACTCCAATCTATCTTAAATGTTGGGCTTAAATTTGATTGAAAGAGATTTAATATTTAAGTGATCAATTTTATTAGAAAGTTGGGATTCAATTCCCGGAGGTTGAGGTCTTATAGCCCGAGCCAGCCTCAGAACCTAAGTCTAAACTGGGCACTAACAATTAGCACCCCGAACCTAGCTAGTGCAATGCGAATCTGGTCTTACCCCGGCCTGGATTGGGGAGCCAGCTAAACCACCTAAACGATTTAAAATCATGTATCCGGTCTTTTCATGTTGAGTGGTAGGGACGTTGTTTAAGAAAAGTTTTTGAGAGCGGGGCCGACATCTAGAGCGGATCCTAATTGGCCCCTTAAACTTATGTTGGGTTTGATGTCTAAGTAAATGCAATTAAGGGTTTAAAGGTTTTTTAAATTAGTTGCTAATATGATGCATGCTAATCGACTCGATTAAAAGATTGAATTTGAATGAATGCTATGAAATGAGGACTCCCGGCGGTCCCGGGCTTACTTCTTAAATTCGTTAGAATTTCTATGTGAGCCTAAATATTTTTAATTTGATTTAAGTAGAAAAATTTTATTAAGTCCTTAAGAGCCTACAATCGGATTCCAGGTCAAATCAAAATCGACATGCAAGTAAAAAGACTAGAAAAACAGGTAGTTCTACTGCACAATCAATTAAATAAATCAATCAAATTAAATATATCAAATTGAATGTCCGTAGGCAAGTGCCTCTTATTATTACATCACAGAATTTTGTAGAAAAGTAAAGTGGCCGGGCACCACTGACTACAACCCGTATTTCTAGTCCTAAGACTCAAGTGATTTTGAGAATGGGTCTTCTCATTATCCACTTCTTCATCCTTCTGCTGCTTTTTGGGTCGTCGGGTCCGGATACCCAAATGAAAAGAAACTCCCCCTTGATCGGGGTGTTATCTTTCCTCTTTGGATATTTGAAGAGTATCCAAACTTGATCTTCCAAATGGACGAAGACTCTCCCCTTTAGGGATGTCTTCTCCTCTTTGGAATTCAAGTTGGATATCAATATCCCAAACTCAAATCACTTTGAATACTTACAACCATATCAAATCAAATTTACATTAAGCAAAATGAAAAATCTAGACTCGATCCTGCAAGGTTATCCTAATAATCAACAGTTATATATAATCCTCAAGCAGTTAATATTCAATCTCAAGCAGTTAATATTCAATCTCAAGCAGTTAATATTCAATCTCAAGCAGTTAATATTCAACATTTAAATGCTCAATTAATTACAACATAAAATGCAATAAATAAATAAACAATCACATCAATCCTAGGCTAGCAAACAGCATGCAGTGAAAACTCAAAAATCCGGCACACAGCTGCAAAAAGTAAACACCGGCCTAGCCTAAAACTAGAGTTGGTGCTCCTAGCAAACCATCTACAGTGTGTGATATAAGCTGTGTGGCTTAGATATGTCCTAAATAGGATTATTGGTTAGAGTTATTTAAAGTTCGATTAGTTGAAAGGCTTAAGGTATTTAAGTTTGAATTCAAATATTAATGGCTTAAGGTTAATTTTAAGATTTATTTAATAATTTGTTGGATATCACCTTTGTTTCACACCGAGGCCGTGAAGTTTATTTCACCTTCCTTAGGGCTAAGTTAATAGCCTCGTAGGCCTGGGTTACCCAGTGGTACCCTGTATAATTAAGTGGCTTAAGTTGATTAAGGCTTAAGAATTAATGAATTTTTATTAGAAATATGGTCGCTGATTTTCAAAATTGATTAATTTAAGTTTGTCATTAATCGATTCGTGGCGTTGTGCCACCAGGCTCGAGGAACCAGCCTCCTTAGGACACTTAGCCCCGCAGCCCGGAGTAGTCCAGCCGATAAACCAAATTAATGTAATTAAATAAGAAGTTTTAAAAGGTTAGATTATTAATAATTAATTAATTTTTAAGGTTTAACACCCCTTGGAATCCATTCGTGGCGTTGTGCCACCAGGCTCGAGGAACCAGCCTCCTTAGGACACTTAGCCCCGTAGCCCGGAGTAGTCCAGCCAATAAACTTCATCTTTAGGATGGTTGTTGTGTTTTAAAATGTTTGTTGAATGTTTTAAACATTAAATTAACATTTTCTGGAGTTTTAGAACTATTTTGAGTTTTATGAATTTTTTTGAATATTTTAATCATTTAATTAAAGGGTCAAAAATTGACTTTTTAATTAAGGTTAAATTCTGAAATGTTTGTATTTTATTAAAATACTAGACCTCACTACGATCAATTAGACAGTAAGTACGTTGAAAACGGATTTTTCTATATTTTATTAAGAAGGTTTGAAGATTTAAACTAGTTTTTAACTATGGTTTGACCAATTTGTTGACTTTTTGAAATATTACAGATTTCTGGAATTTAATATTTTTGATAAATACTAGGAGTTATTGTGAGTTGAATGCAAGTGAGTTTGGTCAATTTGGATTTTTCTTGAATTAGTTATGAAGCTTTAAAGTTTGGGTAATTATTGATTTTTTGAAATTACTTAATTAGAGGGCATTTTTGTGATTTTACTCCAAATAAGATCCCCACTCCTTAAAATCAGCTCCAAAGGTCAGGAATGACCTAAGGAGAGATTTCCAAGTGTTTGGGCAAATTTTGGAATTTTTAATTATTATTAATTAATTATATTAATTAAATATCCAATTTTGTTTAAAATTCAATTAAGGTTTAATTTGTTGTCAAATCAATTGGATTTTAATTTTCATTGGTTAAGGGTTTAAAACTGGTCAATTAGAGGGGTTAAACATAATTTTTGGGTCTAATATGGATTTATTGTAATTTCCGGAAGTTTTAATGGCTTAATTAAGGGTTAATGTTGACATGCTCAAATTTCTGACCTAATGAACTCCAAATTGAGTGAAATTGGAACCTAAGGTGTAAAATGTCACTAAGTTTAATGTTCTCAAGTTTCACCCCTATTGGGTGGGTGTAGAATTTCCTAGGATTTTTCTAAGTTGTCTAGACCTTGTCCTTGATTATTGTTCCTAGGTGGCACTAGTGTTCAATTGGGCTTGAATCTCTGTTTTCCTAACCCTTGGACATGTACAAGCATACCACATAAATTAGGAAGCCTAATTCTACTTATTTGGAGAGTTATGAATTTTTAAAGTTTTGGGTCCAAAATGGACCCATTACTTTGTAAATTCATCCCATAGCAATCCACTGGACATTTGGACCTAAGTAAATTATATATAATGAATAAAATGTCCAACATCATTTCACCAAAATTTGAACTTCATTTGACCACTGGATTAAGAGAAAAATGAGAAAATTGGATTTTACACAAACCCAAATATCTCCTAATACAGTGATTAAAATAACTTTAATTTAATTTTAATAAATACTAGAGCTCAATATCTTTCCAACAAGCCCAAGAACATGAAATTTGGTGAAAATTTGAATTTACTATGAATTTTTAAAGTTCTGGCCATTAAAATTAATTTTTTAAACTAAATTTCAGCCATCGCCAATCATTACCAATGATTGGCGCTGAAACGGCGGCGGCGAACAGCGTTTTGACACGTGTCCGACACGTGGCGCGCATCGGTTGTCCACTTAAACACATCAGACGGAAGTTTAAGCCGTCCGATCCGCTTGTTCTGGATGGACGGCTCAGATGAGGCCACGTCTATCTTGCCATTCCAAATGGCCCAGGTTCGAAACTCAGCAATGACAGACCATTTTGGAGTGAGTGACGTGGCACTCTGTCGTCCGTGCGATCGTGAAGAAGTAACGATCCGACAGTTCAGATTGAGCCAGCGCATATTAGTTCAAAATGAACTGAAATCTTAAAATGACCATAACTTTCAAAATACAACTCCAAATTGGATGAAATTTGAAACATAGAATCATGGTAGCCTAATCTTCCAATGCCTAGAGTTTGGAGACTCCATACATTGTAGATTTTCTACAGTTCCAAATTTAAAATTTAACTAAAAATGGGGATAACTTACAATCCAGCCGTCTGATTTTTGACTTCTTTGGCTTGTTGGAAAGCTGCTATTATCCTCTTCAACTTTGTAGAAGACCTCAAGACCTGGATCTCTACGGATTCGAAGTTATTCTAGAAACCCCTCTTTCTCTCTCTAGATTCCTCTCTCTTCACCAATGAGGCTTTGGAAGGCAAGATCTGGTGGGGGAAGGCATGGAAGAGCTAGGGAAATGTATGTAGAGGGTTTTTGAGGGTTCTTGAATGCTGGAGAAGTTCTGGAGAAAAAGGGTTTGAGTGAGAGAGTGTTAGGGTTCTCATGAGCTCCATTTGAGAGGTTTTGCCCTATTCAATTCCCTCCAACTTGAATGGATGGCTGGGATGAAATGGGGGAGCTCCTAGATGAATGACATCTATCCAAGGAGTGGTTAGGAGCAGATGGCAAAGGACATGGCAAGGACATGCCATGTGGAAAGGGATTTTGGTCCCCATTTGTGCATGGGAGCAATGGGGGCCATTTGATTTCAATCCAAGGGCTTAGATTAAATGCAGGAAGGTTCTAGAGAGTCTTAATACTGCTGGAGGGGTTTAAGATAGAAAGGATTAACTCTAGGGAAAGATTTGGCCTCTTAAAGAGCTCATTTGACCATCCATTGACCATTTGACCAGTCAATGGGTCAATGGGTGCTGAGGTGGCAGCCAAGGTGGCAAGGAGGATTGCTTGAGCTGATGGATTAAGTTTGGAAAGGTTTCAATATGGTATGTTTGAACTTTGGAAAGAGGTTTGATATGATTTGAGCAAGTCTTAAAGTTGACTTGGTCAACTAGATCATGATTTGACTTGGGTTGAGCTAAGAGGTGTTCAAGATGTTAAATGAAATGGATTCAAGGGTTCTTAAACCGATAAGACTCAACGAATGAATGGAAAGATGTATATAATACATGGTTTTAATCATAGGTCAATGTTTGACCAAGTCAAATCAAGGTGGATCATCCTCAAATAAATTTGAATGAGTTTCAATCATGCTTTGAAAATGGTTTGAGAGTTCGAATGGTTCAAATGGGTCAAATGGTTCAAGAGGGTTTAAATGGGCCCTTAATGGGCCCTTAAACCAAAATTGGTTGACTTGGTCAACCAGTTAGGTCCAGGGTTTGGAAATGGGTTCAATAGATTCAAAATGACATTTTGAGTCTATTGGATGTGGTCTCAAAGTCTAGGGAGGTCATTTGGTTCAAAACACCTGTTTGGATCCTTAAAGGGCCTTTTGGGTCAAACCTGTTGACTTGGTCATCCAGGTTGACCCAAGCCTGAGAATGGGTCCAACAGGTTTGAAATGACATTTAAAACTTGCTACAAGTGATTGCATTCAATTCGGAGTTCATTTGGTTTGAAATCACCGTTTGAGCCCCATAGGGGTATTTTGGTCATTTTGACCCCTGGTCAACTGGGGGTCAAAGTGGGTCTACCAAAATACAGTTTAAAGTTCAACATATCAAGATTAAAGGTCTGGAAGTGACTAGAGGCTTTGATGAAGGCTTTAAGGTCAGAATCTTCAAAGTGACAGGTCCAGTGGCATAGGCTGTAAATATTTGAAGGTTTTGTAGCCTATGGGTTTTGATTAAGTTTCTAGGGTTAGAGACCTCAGAATGGGCTCAAATTTGGAGGGTTTCCTCCAGAGACATGTCCCATCAGTATGCAACTGACAGACTCTGAATCGGAGGTCATTTAACTGGGTTTCAAAGTGTTTGAAATTTCAATGGAAAAGGCCTTTAGGACAAAACCTTTTGACCTGGGATTTGGCTTGATTGACCTAAGATCTAGGTAGATCCTAAGGTCTGAATATATCTTAAAGTTAGGAATCTAGAAGGATCCTAGAGCCTAAGAAATTCCTAGAACTTAGAATCTAGAAGGAGTTTAGGATCTAGAGTAGCTCCTAGGGTCTAAGCTCTAGAAGAATCCTAGCATAGATCCTAGGGTCAGGATTCTAGGAGGATCCTAAAATTTAACTTAATTTAAAAATTAAATTAATTTAGGATCAAGAGTAGTCCAAGTGACCTCATACAAAAATGAGGTCAACAACCAACAGTGGTGCTCGGGAGGTGCTTAAGGATCCTTAGAACCTCAGAGCTCTCTTGAATCTCTAGCTAAAGTCTAAGCTCCGTATCTAAGTTCCAAGTCGAAGTCAATCTTCATGTAGATAACGATGCCCTATTTATAATTTTACATATTGACATGCTCGTAAATATAGAGAAATTTCAAAAGACCCATACTAATTTCATAATCATAGATAATTTCTTCAGCATTTAAGCGCCTTAATGATGTCAGAATTAAACGATCTTAAGCTCGTTTGATTTGTTTCATTGAGACGCTCGGTTTGATTATAAACATGCTAAATTTGATTATTATTTAGTCCCCTAATTACTATTATTAAGTTTTTAATTATATTTCAAGTGCATGATTTGAGCTCATTCATAGTTGAATTGGATCACTTTTGATGTTGTTGGAATTATCTTGTCGAGACATTCACTCTGATTATCAGAGTTTGAATAAATATGAATTTAATTTTAGAAGTTTTCAATCCAAATATTCCTCAAAACTCATGTCTGACCAAGATTTTTTTCTATGACGTATAGTTATTCAAATCATAAGCTCTAGAATAATTTTTTGTCTTCTTTGTTAATTAAATTATCTATCACATACCAGTTTTCATCTACATAAAATGTATTTGCTTAGTGCCTATTGGAGATAAGATTAATGATAAAGCAGGAGAACAAATCACGATGACCCAAAGCTTTAACGACTGTTTATTGGCAGGCTCTTCCAAAGAGCCTTTCTCTATCTGATTTTACCATGTTTTTGATCCAATCAACTATATTGATATGATGCAATCAAACGGGACTTTTGGAAGGTGAGAGTCTTTGGTGAAGTTCAATGCGTTTTATTTTCAATATATATATATATATATATATATATATATATATATATATATATATATATATATATGAAAGAGATTGATGGGAATATGAATGAAAATTATTTTATGAATTTTTATTAAGTATTTGTTTTAATATAAAGATTAGATAAATGAACTTAACGAGCAAAATGTATAAGCGGCGATAGAGTTTTAATTATACGTCTTAGCTGTGCACGGATATCCAGCTCACACACAGAGAACACAAGATTTTTTACGTGGAAAACCCTTGAAAGGGGAAAAACCACGAGGCCTAACCCAGTTGAAAATGATTCCACTAGGATATACGTCGGTTACAATGGGCTGATTCGCCTCCGAGTGCGATCAGATTACAAATAACAACTGTACGATAGAAGTCCGAGTGTCAGGTGATGGTTTGGCAGAACTTCGGGCCTCAGGTGATGGTCTGACGAAGGTGAGGGCCTCAGATGGTGGTCCGCCGAAGGTGAGGGACTTTGGCGAAGGCGAGGGCCTCTAACGAAGGTGAGGACATTTGACGAAGGTGAGGGCCTCTGGTGGTGGTCCAGCGAGGCTCCAGCGGTGGTCCTGCGATGCTCCGGCGGTGGTTCGGCAAGGGTGAGGGCCTCAGGTGGTGGTCCGACGAGGCTCCGGCGGTGGTTCGGCGAGGCTCCGACGGTGGTCGATCGAGAATGAGCTTCTTCCTCTTCTTTTCTTCTCTTCTTGCTTGGGTCCCTTTTCAAGAGAAATGAGGGGTATATTTCTAGATTTCTTGAGTGGCATGACCTGTAAATAGGTGAGAGATCAAGGGTAAATGGGGAGTGGTTGGATGGACGGCCGAGATTGAATCCCTTGATCATGGACCGTTCATTAGGCATTTGGAGGCCTTAATGACTTTGGAATTTTGTGATCTTGGGCTCGTTGGATTTGTCTCGTCGAGCTGCTCGATTCGACTATAGGCTCGTCATATTTGGAATCCGTTTGGTAACTCAAATAGTGGTATGAAGCTTCCAACAGCGCTCCGGGTCCTTGATTTGGGCTCATTTGGGCTCGAATTGAGTCGAATTTGGTGTCGTTAGATTCATATTTCCGAGACTCAGTTTGACTATAAGTTTGTTGAAATCAGAGTAGAGATGGTCTCTGAATTAATTTTAGAAGTTTCCAACTCGATTTTGCATTGAGATTCATGCCTAATCAAGATAATTTTTTGATGGCGTATCAATATATATTTTCCATTAAAAAATTATTATTTGATTCAAGTTAAAAATAAATAAAAGTATCAGAAGAACATATGACACTTATCTTAATTTTATATGAAATAGAAAGTTATTTTTTATTAAAATTTTAAAAAGAAAATGTTTTTTACTATTGTTTTTTCTTGGATAAAATTAAATTCAAATTATACTTGATATGTCCTAAAAAAATTCATCAGGATCGGGCACGAATCTCGATGCAAACATGAGTTGGAAGCTTCAAAAAATAAATTCAAGATCATATGAACTTTGATTTTTGGAAACATATAGACAAATTGATCATCTCAGGGAGACGAATCCAACGACATCAAATTCAACCGAATTCGAGCCCAAATGAGCTAAAATCAATGGACCAAAGCATTCTTGAATGCTTTAGACCATTAATTAGATGACCAAGTAATGTCCGATTGTGACATGCATATAGTCAAATTGAGCGGCTAGACGAGACAAATCCAGCGAGCCCAAGATAGAATAATTCTAACATCGTTATGATATATAAATATTCAAAAATGCTTTCAGCCTATTTGAGGGCCACCACCGGATCTATTTTCTATCACTGACCTTTGCCAGACTTCTACCCATTTGTTGATTGCTATATAATCTCTTTTGGATATCTTCTCGACCATCGGCCGTCTTCGAGCTTCTACTCGTTCTTTGATAGCTGCAAAATATCTTTCGTATGTCTTCCCAACCATTGGTCGTCGTCGGACTTCTACTTGTTTATTGGTCACTATCGAATCTCTTCCATACCCCTGAGCATCATTGGACTTTCGCCTGTTCGTTGATAGTTGTTGAATCTCTTTAGGATCCCCAACCATTGACAGACCTCTGTTGAATATTCTCCTAATTGTTGCTACCATACTTTAAATACCTATTATTACATCAATACCAAGAATATTTGCAAGTTTTGTCAATTCTCCAATACATTGTAGTCTCCTGAACCTTGAATTAAGGGATGGTTTGACCTCTTTAATTTGCTCAAAAATTATCGGAATCATTTCAATTAGGCCAGGCCTCATGATTTTTCTTATTTTCAGAAATTTTCACATAAAAATTTTTGTGTTCCTTTATCATTTCAATTATCAATTTGTGCGCTGAATACTTGTGCATCACTAAGACGTAAAATCTTTTCACTGTACCACCGTGAATTTCTGAACCTACAATAGTTTGACATCGTCTGTGAAAAACATTCCCAACATGCTTCTTCAATGACCAGCATTCAATCCTTCGATCAAGAACAACAAACATGGGAGATCAAGTCCCTCCTAGCCTCACTTCAGAGGATCGTATGCATAGGACGGAAGGACTGCAAAGTCAAATCCTAAATTTTTTAGGAGAGGTTGGTAAATAGATGGTATCATCACAAAACGATAAAATTTTCCTTCCACAATATCATTAACATAATATGGGTGGAAAATTTGAAGAAACTAATTATCACGCCAATATTTTTCCTTCTGCTTCAAAGTTTGATCTAGAAATAGAAAAAAGTTGCAAGTTCAACACATCCTCCTCATGATTTTATACTAGATGAATTATGATGTCTTGTCCGAGAGGAATTTACATAAGAGATAGAAATCATTTTAATCACCAACACAGCTTCCAAGAATCATCTCCTTTAATATATGAAGTTCTCCATCATCTTATTCCAATAACAGCCCCTAAATAAAGTGGGAAGTCTTTATAGAGCTTTAACAATTCAGGATGGAGGTCCAATAAGAATTTTACAACTTTAAAAGCATGGTGTCTCCCCTCTCGCAACCACACTAGTGAATTTGGCTTCCAGACTAGACTAAAGATAAACTATATAATGATGAATCAAATCTTGATGGGACTGTAGAAGCATACTCAACGAATACAGAAGTATTCATCATCTTTATAAACGAGAGAATAGAGAATGAAGGAAACTGTGTTGTATTTCAATTGAAGTAAATAGTGAATTAATACATGAGGTTATACCTAAAGCTTAGCAAAGTGTATAAAGATGAAACTACCCATTTTTAGTTACATAAAGTTGTACGGGCTGACACTGTAGTCGGTATTAGGCAGGCAATATAGAATAATGCAATTTACTAGAAATAAAATACATAAAATAATATGTAATTTGCATTTATCAGCACCATTGTTGGCGAACCTTCACCACTAGACTTTCTCCATTTGATTGATGTCATATGTCCATCTAGATGCCACCATCGAACCTCAACCTAGCTGCTGTAGCTAAACCTCCTATGCTGGACCTTTAGCTTGCCACTATAGCTAAACCTCCACCAGACCATCACAATCCGACCTCTGCCCGATCGTCGTCGTCGGACATCCGTTGCACTGTCGACCACCATTGCCAGACTACGGTCCTTATGACCTCAATCACCTGACTACGATCACTCAAACGACTATTAATCGACTACGATCCCTTCGACCTCCGACGTTCCACTACAGTAGTTCTGACCATCGTTGCCCATCGATTACAATTCCTTTGACTTTCGTTGCTCATCGACTATGATCCTCAGACTCCTGTCACTCGATAACGATTCCTCGGACCATCGTCCCCCAATTATAGTCCTTTTGACCACAATCCTCCCCCAACTACGGTCCCATTGCCCAAGTACGTTCCCTTTGATCATTATTGCCTAACTAAAACTCTTCCGACTACATTCCTTAGATTATCATCGCCGATTGTGGTCCATTCGACCACCGATGCCTACCAACCAAGGTCCTTTTGATCATAATTGCATGAAAAACAGTTTCTCCGAACTCCGTCATGAATATGGTTCTTTTGACCTCCATTACCTGACTACGGTTCTTGTGTTAATGTTACTCAACTACAATCCTTCTGACCTTAGTCGCTCATTGACTATAGTTCCTCAAACCTCTATCGCCCGACTGTGGTCCTTTTGACACAAGTCCCTCGCCGACTATGGTACCTCCGACTACGGTCCCTCCAACCACCGTCGCTTAACTATGGTCCCTTCGACCTCTATCTTCCGACTATGGCCTTTTCAATCTCAGTCTCTCAACTACGATCCTTCTAGCCCTCGTCACACTACTTTGGTCGTACCGACTAAACGAACAAGCCAACGTTCTTTTAAGAATCACTCTCATATCATTGGAATATTCCTCAAACTCCAAGCAAGCAATTAATATACTCTACATGATCATGATATATATATATATATATATATATAACGCCTTTCTTCGAGGAAGGGCATTATTTGTATCCAACAATTAATAATAGTGGAAACATTTCAACAAGCCAACGTTCTTTTAAGAATAATTCTCATATCATTGAAATATTCCTCCAACTCCAAGCAAGCAATTAATATACTTATATATATATATATATATATATATATATATATATATATATATATATATATATATATATATATATATATATATATATATATATATATATATATATATATATATATATATATATATATATATATATATATATATATACTTTGTGCCAACGCCTTTCTTCGAGGAAGTGCATTATTTGTATCCAACAATTAATAATAGTGGAAACATTTCAACTATACAAGGTCCCATGATTTTTCCCTCTTTCCATAATTTTTCACGTAAAAAAAAAACCGACATCTCTTATGACTTTTGCATTTCTCTCTTTCTGTTAATATGCTGGATCTTCATGCTAAACTAAGACGTTAAACACTCCATCTCTCTATCCCATGAATATTCCGGCACATAACAATCCTAATACAATTTGTATGAAATGAGAAACATTAATGTCATACTACCTTCATAAACAAATAATTAGCAGGAGCTTTAAAATAACCTATTTTGAGAAAATGTAATATATAAATAATTTATATTCCACTTATATCTAAGTACATTGAAACATAACATCTAAAATAATCATTAGGTCACTATGAGAAAACACGCGATTACCGTCGGATTTTCCTGCGGATAAATTTACGTCGGTAAAAATGGCGCCTGTAACGTCGCATAATGCGACGGAACATTTACGACGTATTTTCCGGCGCATGACACCGGTGTAAATAATCACATAGAATTGCATGAATAAAAATGGCGAATAAACATTAATTCGACGAGAAAATAAAATTTAAAATTAGCATGAAACATTTTCATTCACAAAATCAAAACAAGATCTGCTTATTACAAAACTCAGGAAGAGGCAGTACGATCAAAGCTCCGTTTTTTATTACAAACCCTAATACCCACACACCGACGACGCCAGACCTAATAAGCAGCACTGTCTCCTTCCTCCCCCACCTGCCACATCGAAATCCTCCCCGCATTCCTCGCCGAACAGTTGCTCCTAATCTCCCCATTCCCACCCGTCAGCACGCCCAGCTGCCCCATCTTCACCATCGAAAACCCAAATCTCTCAAAGAAAAACGACTGATTCAGCGCAAAATCGATGACCCTCTGCTTCGTCCTGGAATCCATATACAAATCCTCGTCGGAGGTAAAAAGCCCCTGCCTGTTCAATAGATCCACGTAGTACTTGTTGTCGAAGACGTTGGGGCTGCGGATGTCGAGCACGGTGGTGTTGGTGGAGTTGGAAGAAGGGCAAGTGAGGCGGAGGTTTTTGAAGAAGGTTTGGTCCATGGTGGGATCACGGGAGGGGAAGATGCGGTTGGAGAAGGAGGCGCAGTGGCCGCGGCCGATCGTGTGGCCGCCGGAGAGGGCGACGAGGTCGGAAGCGTCGAGATTGATGCGAGTGAGGATGGGGAGGATGACGGAGACGTTGGAGGTCGGGGCGGGGAGGCTGGCGAGTGTGACGTTGCGTGTTGCGAACTTCAGACCGTCGCGGCGGCCGAGTGGGACTTCGTAGTTGGGACCGCCTGCCTGTCGTGTGGTCAGCAGATGCTTTAGGAGATTTTAGCAGGCAAGTTTGGATTTTTTTCTTCAATAATTTGGTATACTAACAATATTAATTAATTACGTAAAGATTTTTTGAATTCAATATATATTTATTTTTTAAAATTTTAAATTAAAAGTTTCAAATTTAACCTAATTTTAAAAATTGTACAATAAATATTTATTTACATTTAATTCATAAAATTTAATGCAGAAGATAGGCCCACTCCCTAGGGGTGTCAATATTTGACACGACCCGAAAACCCGACCCGAACCCGACTCAAAAATTTTGGGTTATGGTCAACCCGAACACGAAACGGGTCGGGTTCGGGTTCAGCATTTCGACCCGTTTCAAAAATTGGGTCGGGTTCGGGTTAATCCTTTGACCCGAAATTGACACGAAAGTGACCCGAAAACCCGATTTTGACCCGTCAACCCGAGATTGACCCGAAAAGAGGATATTGATCCGTTTTTTACCCGAAAATTAGCCATTTTTTTGTTGGAAACGGGTCATTTGGGTCGTGTCGGGTTGAACCGGACCCTAAGCGGGTCGGGTTTGGGTCAGGAAAACTGACCCGTTTTTAAAAACGGGTCGGGTTCGGGTTGACCCGAATAATGTCAGGTCAGTTTCGGGTTCGACCCGAACCCGACCCGTGACCCGAAATTGACACCCTACCACTCCCATTGTTTGTACCTATTTCTATACACATTTTTCATATGTAGATTTTGTTTGGAATTATTTTTTTATTATTTTTTTAAATAATTTTTTAATGCAAAAATTATAACTTTTATACTAAAAAATTATTTAAAAAAACGGTTAGAAAGACGTCCCAAACGAGGCTTTAGACTTCATTTGAGATAAATAATACAAAAATTTATATTTTAAAACTACTTTAAGAACTAGTAAAAAAAGTCATCCAAAGCTAAATCTAATTTGGAGCTATTTCTTGACCCCAATTTTTTAATTGAAAAATTAACTTCATAAAAACACATTAAATAATCATTAAATTTTATTTTTTTATAATTTTTAAATTTCCAAAATTTATGTATTTAATATATTATTTAGCTTAGACGATGCGAAAGATTTTTTTTATTTATTTCTTTTGTATTTATATATTAAGCTAATTAACTTGTCCTCTTTACTTTGAGCGTTAGAAAGAAAGCCATATAATATTTAAATAGGTTTAATTTTAGATATATTTGCAATCATAAAATTATATATAAGCCTTTTTAAGATGCTTTGGTGAAAAGAAAAAAATAGAGGAAAAATACATGTCATGGCCTTATTTTACAAATAAGCCCTCTTATTTATTGAAATTTGTAACAAACAATATTTAATTATTTTCAATTTCTTTTTAAAAGCACGTCTTTTAATAGAAGAAATATGCACTATAATAAAATATGTTAAAAGGAGTGACGAGCATATGAACAATTAAATAAGTTGTTAGCTTCGATAACGATACTCAACCACTCCTCTATTCTTAAAGTTAGGCTTCGTTTGGGACGGCTTTCTTACTGTTTCTTAAAACAACTTTTTAGTATCAAAAATAAAAATTTTATGCTAGAAAGCTATTTTTAAAAGTAGTAAGAAAGCCGCCCCAAACGAAGCCTTAATCAGTCTCAATAATCAGACTTTTCAAACCATAGAATCAAACAGCGTATAAAACTTCAAACCCCGACTCACCCGTTCCCACAATGCTCACGAACAATTATATATATTGATATGAATTATGTATGATGTATTTTTGAAAATTTTAACTAAAGAAAAATTCGTAAATATCGGGACATCTTTTGACATGAATTTTCAAATTTTATTATAAACTTTAGGGGCTGTTTGGTAGCACGATTTAGGCCGGATTTGAGCGAAATCCAGCCAAACTGCCTAAAATACAAAATGAAATCTCACGGCAAATGAAAGCCGTCGTAGATGGAGATAAAATTAATAATATATTTGAGAGGATCAGATCAATAGCATGTTCTATCAAAAATATGAATTCTAGGGATATTATCCCTTAGAGATAATATTATTTTTATTCAAAATATTAAGGTATAAATTTATTTTAGATGAAATTAAAATTCAAAATATTTTTTAAAATTAAATTAAATTATATTTAGGTTTATTTTGGAAGAAATTTTTTATTACTAAATTTTTCAGTCTTCAAATACAATTTATATTTGGTCACTATTTTTTCGTTGCTTTTAAAAAATTGCTTTCTATAATAATTTTAAATAGTTACTTTATTTACATTACACAACTCACCTTGGCCTATTTCTTTCAACTAAGAGATTTTGGGCTGAGTCTTTGTGTATGCATTTTGTGTGTGAGTTTGTCTTAAATGATCTAAATGTCCGAAAAAAACAACAACTTTATTTACATCAGCTTTACAAAACAACAAGAAAAGCTATCCTAATGAAATCTTAAAAAAAAAAAAGTTATTAATCCTTCTCTTTATCTCAAAATAGGAAGTTTAGTTTGGATTAAAAAAAAAATCTTCATTTTGTTCAGACAGAAATGAAAAATTTTCAGTAATATTTTATTGATTAAAGGATAATAGATAACAAAAAATTGATGATAACAAAATTGAAATTATTAAATATAAATATAAATATATTTAGTATTCAAATTTTTATATTTACATAAATCTAACTCTCAAAAATATAAATTATATTTAAAATTCTATTAATATTAATATATTGAAAATAAAGTATATATTTCCAAACATATAATTGAATTAAATTAAAATATTATAATAATATATAAATATTTAAAATATTAGATATATAAATTATGGTATCAAAATTATATAAAATTTATCCCAAAATAAATTTAACTGATATGACATCCTTTTTTTTTCTTTTTTTTTTTTTACATTTTTCACCATAAATTGCAGTTAAACGCAATTCATAGATTATGATGCCTTAAAAGCAGAAAAAGCAAAAATTAGCCGTCTAGAGATAGAAAGAGAAATTACCAGGAAAACAGAGTCCCTTGCTGCAAGAGCGACCACGTCGGCGCAGGAGACGACTCGGCCACATTTCCTGTCGATCAGAGCGCGGAGGTCGTTGATGGCCTTGAATGCCTCCGGCCTCAGCGTCAAGTTCGGCGGCGCTTGCTGCTCGCTCGGCCCGCTTGCCGACCCGTCAAGTAGCACCGACGCGTCGCAACCCTACTCATTATTCACTTCACTCGTAAGAAGATAATTTAAACCATATGATCAAACACAAAGAGAAAACCTTTTTCTTATCCTATTTTAGGCAAGATTTAAGCAAGATTTAGCTTAGATTCTGTCAAAAAAGAAATTTTTTTATGAATATTATCATTCACATAATTAATTAATCAATTATTTTATTGCGTGATCTCAGCTGTATTAGAGTACAAATCAAGCCAAAAGAGACGATTAAACCATAATAACTCCAACAAAAAACTCAAAAGAAGAGCAGATAAAAAAAAAATACAGAAAGAACATAGCAGAAAGTGTCAAAAGACTATCAGCAGGAACAAAAAGAAAGAGGGGAAACAGTGAAACTCTGAGGTTTTTAACAGTTCTGATAGACCTGGATGTAGCCAAGCAGCAATTCCTATAGTAACGAAGGCTTTGATACCTGGACGAAGCAGTCATGAAAATGGACGCGTAGAAGAGCAGCAGCGAGGCCGATGTTTTTTTTGAACTCTTTCTTGAGGAAGCCTCTAACGATGGAATCCAGATTAGGGCAGCTTGACTTGTAGAAAGTGAAGGAGAGGCCATTTACTATGGGAGGGAGGTTCTGCGACAACGCCGGCGGCGGGGAGGAGATGAGGGCGAGAGCAGAGACTAGGAAGCAGAGGAGGATAGAAGCCATGGAGTATAGTGATGAGCTTGAGCTTCTCTGGTTTTGGGTAGCTGGAATAGCAGCATTGGTCACTATTTATAAACTGACCAATGATTTGCCTGTAGATTTGATGGCAAGCATTGTAATTTACATAAATACCACTTTATTTCATGCTATTTACATATCAAATATCTAAAACATTAATATTACATGTTTATCACCCTTATATAACTTTAATATCAAATATATCACTCATATAATTCATTTCTATAATTCATACATTCATATAAACTTTAATATTTCATTCAATGCACCCAAATTCATTCTATTGGTGGTAGTCATGTAATATTAATGTTTTGAATGTTAAATATGTAAACAGAATGAAATAAAGTGGTACGTATATAAATCCCCAAACCTAAAATGACTTGAGCTTCGTTTGGGGCGGCTATTTTATTGCTTCTAAAAATAGCTTTTTTGTTTAAAAATTAAAATTTGTATACTGTAAAGCTACTTTAAGAAGTAGCAAGAAAGCCGTCCCAAACGAAGCCTTAGTTAGAAGACTAAAAAAAAATTTATATAATCAACCTCATATAATAGAATAAAGGCTTGATGTTATTGTTGTGTCTTACGATAAATCATATTTTTTTTAGGGATATAACTATATAAGTAAGACATAATTTTTTTTAATTGACGTAATACATATTTAATATTAAAAAAAATGATTTCAAAATCTTACTACTGGATTTTAAAATCACAACCTTTTTTATGTCTATCATTTTATTAAATAACGGCACAATATAGTGTTTTTTTCTGTTGCTTTTCTGCATTGAAAAAAAAAGAGATACCCATCGTGGGTAGCTCATGTGGGTAAGTGCTGGCTGGACATTGCCCTGGTCGCTAGTTCGATTCCCTTGGGTGGCCATGAAAAGCCTTAAGCTTCGGCCCGGTTGTTATGGGGTGGGTGGACCGCTAAGTCGACCGGGAAGATTAGTGGCCGAAGGCCGATACTCCCTCTCCAAAAAAAAAAAAAAAAAAAAGAGACAGATAAAGTGTGGTGGGAGTGGGTTAAGCACGAGACTGAATATATAAAAGCCAAAAAAGGAGAAACCCATAGGCCATAGCAGCATCGCAGTCAAGTCTTTGTTATCGGTGCTATAATATTTGTGGAGTCCGCCAAAAAGAAAAAAGCAGCACGTTGTGATTAACTATATTCGGTAGAGAAATTCGATCGTAAGGAAAAGCCAAGGAAGCTAGAGAGAAATATCAAAGCCAGCTTTTGAACAGTATAAAGGCAACCACTATGGTTGAACAAGCACAGTCAATGAGGTAAATGGAGACTGAATGACAGAAAGCAGAAAATGTAGAGAGAACATGCTGTCAAAAGCAATCATAAGAACATGAAGAAGAATCATGAAGGAGCTCGAAATTGCATTTCTGAATGTTAGATTATTTCTTTTGATTATCCAAATAATATGAAATACTACTGTGCTCTCAAAACTTCACCTCCTAATAGGGGGGGTAATATTTGACACGCCCTGAAAATCCGACCCAACCTCTAACATAGAAATTTTGGGTTCAGGTTGACCTAAATCGGGTCGGGTTAGGGTTTTTGTCCGGTTTTAGAAATCGGGTCGGGTTCGGGTTGACCCGGAAGTTCGGGAATGACCCAGATTGACCCGCTGCTCGCGTGACCACATTTGATCGTCGCTAACCATATCTGCCTAAGGCCAATCACACGTCGCAAGGCCAATCACGAGTCGCGACTCGCGTGTCTCGTCCATGTCAGCGTCAGTATGCCCGTCACGCAGAGTCGCTGACCCGCCTGCCGCCGCATCGCTTCCCAACTGCCACGTCATGTCGCATCCCTGCTGCAGCTTCACATTCTGAGATACGAAGCTACTGGCTGCCGTTGTCGACATTGTTGTGTTAGAGGATTGAGTTCCTGAACCAGAAGCAGGTTGGGTTCGTGTTAAAAAAAATAAACCCTTTTGCAAACGGGTCGGGTTCCGATTTACCCGAATAGTGTCGGGTTAGTTCAGAGTTCGACCTGAACCCAAACCGTGACCCAAAATTGACACACCTATCTCCCAGACATAAAACAAAACATTGCAACACTTCTAGAAGAATTTTCCTACACTTGACATTTTTCTTTCTACTTTATTTCTAGACTCAACTTAACTCATTTAACATAAAATAGATTGAACTTAACCTTGATTGAGCAATTAATGATTGACTTATCAGAATTTTGACATGGATTGACTTGATCTCTAGCAGTTGGTATTACATACGGAATGCACAATATATATCAAAATAAAATGAAAATCCAATTCAAACCAAGTCGACCCGATTTTGAAGACCGAGTTTGAAGAAAGTCGGTTGAATTTATAAAACCAATCTATAAAAATTGTCTATCTCATGCTAAAGTTACTAAGTTTATGGGGAATTTATGAAAATCATATTGAATTCATCATAGTCATAATGAACTAATCAAAATCATACAAAACTTATCCGAATACTCATGGTGAATTCACCAAAATCATTCTAAACTTGTGATAAATTAACCTTAGTTGTTCATCGAATATGAAGATATTTCATTGTATTGGCTAATGGCTAGCAAATTAACCATGCCTACATTCCACCCTGTACCTTTATTGATAGTTAGGTGACATGAATAATAATTAGTCATCTTATTTTTATTGATGATCTCTTATTGGACTGTTAGATGGAAGCAACAAAATATATTGTTAAAATTACTATGGCTTCTTTGTATAATTATCCCCCATTTGTTTAAATATACTTTCTTCTCATGAGGTACCACTAAAACTCTAGTGGTGCTACTAAAAAAGATCAATGGGATTATATATTTAGACTATAATTTTTGCCCTACTCTTAGTATAGTAAGGGTTATTTGTAATCTGCTCTCCCATAATTTTATTTTTCGCTCCCATCCAACTTTTTTTTCATGTAATTTGCCTCTCTAAAAATCTGAAAGTCTCATGGCCTATCGCTATTTTCATCCAATTATGTTGAGTTTGTCTAATACTAACAAACAAGTCTGTGAAAAATGATAATTTGCAAAATAAATTATTTTTGCACCCTTATATATATTTTTATTTTCTTATAAATTTGCCACTTGCCCCCCTAGATCTAAGGCTGGTTCCGCACCTGAATAAATGTGATAATATTTATCTTCTCATTGACAAGTTGGTTGATGATTGCTTCATTTTGCATTTAATGGACGGTTTTTCCTATGTCATGTTCAATTATCCAACCTAAAAACTCTTAGAATGTCACATTTTTATTGTTGAGTTGTATGAGAAAATTCTTTTTACTCACAATGATTTGAGCAAAGATAACACCACTTGAAATGCTAAAGAGATTGTTTGCTCTATTTGCTATCTTTTATGTGTTGGCACTAAGTAGGAGTGTCAATATTTGACACGACACGAAAACCCGATTCGAACCCGATCCGAAAAATTCGGGTTGGACCCGACTCGATTTCAAAACGGGTCCGGTTTGGGTTCCTGGATTCGACCTGTTTGAAAAATGGGTCGGGTGCGGGTTGACCTGACGGGTTGCCGGGTTAACCCGTGAACCCATTTAACTTGAACTGCCAGCGAAGCTGCCCCGCCTGCTAGCGCATCGCCCCTGGCTGCCCTGCCTGCCCGTGAAGCTGCCCCGCCTGCCCTGCTCAGTTGACCGCACGACAAAGCCTGCCAGCCCACGCTGCCACGCCTGCAGCGCCGACGCCTTACGCCCAAGGCTGCCAGCGCTCGCTTGCCCCCGCGCGCACCCGCTCCCGCGTCGACGCTCACTGCTCGATCGCCCGCGCTCGTCCGTGCGTTTCGAGTCCCGTGTCGGGTTAGGTCAACCCGGCAACCCGTCGGGTCGGGTCCGGGTTTGAATTTTCCGAATCGTTTATCTACCCGGGTCGGGTTAGAGTCGACCCGTTTGAACCCGGTTCAGTTCCGTAGGATAATTTCTCTTCTATTTGATGATTCTTGCTTTATAAGCTTTGAAGCTTATCTTTTCTCACGTTGTTAACTGTCTTGTTCAGAATTTTTAGCTGTTAATTATCATAACATTCATTTCTAATAATTTTCATAAGAGAACTAACCTATTACAGAATATACTTCTATGATATGATAGAGACGTGAATTGAAGAACTACTGTCTGCTGCGTTTATTTTTGAATCTTTCATCTTCTAGGCATGTTCTTCTCCCTTTTTCTTCCCCTATCTATGTTCTTCAATTATGTATGATTTCTTTTGATATATGATCAGGGTGGATCCATCTTTTTTTTTTCGAGGTGAATAAAATTTTAATTAATTAATGCCCACCCTCACATGAGTGGGGGTTCACCCATGTATATGACAGTCTACTATTATGAAACTCTTAAGAAAATAAAGTTAAACTAAGTTCTTAAACATTGAGGCATCTTTTAATGTAACGATTGAAATTTCATTAGAAACTCCAAAGCTAAGATGCTCATATGAGAGCACTCCTATGATGAATGATCTTCTAAGAAGTTATACCAATGAGATAAAATCGTGAGGTCATTAAGCTAAGATTGACAATATCTCAATACTTGAGAGTTTGAGCTGTATAACTATTTCTTCTCGTGATTATGCTCATCAATTTTTTTATTCATTTATTTTTTTTCAAAAATTGGATGATCTTTGTCTAATCTTATAAAACTCCATGCCAATATTTACATTATTCTACTATGCATCGCTTGATTGAGTCTTCATTTGAGATAGTTTTTTTATTGCTTTTTAAAATATCTTTTTAATAAATTTTGTTACTAAAAATTATTTTAGAAAGTAATAAAAAAACAGCACCAGGTTTCGTTTGGGACAGCTTTCTAATACATTTTTTTTAAAATTAATTCTAAAAAACTTATTTATAAATCAATACAAAAGCAGTCTCAAACGAAGCCTAACTCTTCTATTCAAACCCTTGATTTCTGCTTCTCTCATGCAACTTAATTTTTAAATGTTCTTGTTGAGCTACTCAATTTATTAGCTCTACTCTTATTAATCATAATGTACTTTTTTTCTAAATTTAATACAATTGAGCTATGACCATATATGTATAGTTTAAATTCATTACTTGTTTATTAGGAGTTGGGGACATCGGTCCACTCTGATGAAAGAGAGAGAAAAGGAAATACTCAGTGGATATAAACCTTCTTGTCTGGTTCATTGGTATAACGTAGCAGGTAGTAATCAGCATCATGTCTTTGATTAATATATAATAAGTTCCAGCAAGGCTCCTCCTTCCAGAACGTGGAGAACATTGCCATGTGCGATGTATCTTTCACAGTACGTAGATAAAAGTAGTAAAGAAATGCGAAGAAAAGGAATATCAGTAAGAGATTGAAGAAATAGTCAGTGCCTTCGTCTCTTTCACATGAACATGTATTAATTGCGAGTTCCACGTGTAGAAACCAATTGGTTTCTTGATAATAACTTTCGGACAAAGCAAAAGCACGAAACAGCTACAGGAAATGAAGCAAAGAAAGTATATTAATTTTTTGTTGCTCTACCCGGTTACAAGACAGTATAAATAAACTTTACAGAAAAGTACAGATGTCAGCTAATTACATTTTTATCACAGAATTTATTTATTTAATAATATGAGATTTATCTGTTAATAGCCCCCCACAAACTAACGGGTTTTCGGTAACCGTTAGTTTGAGTCGTAGAGTTTTAAATCTCAGAGTTGGTAAAGATTTTGTAAAGATATCGGTGATCTGATCAGTATTACTAATAGGAGATATACAAATGTTTTTGTTCTGTATGTGATCTCGTATGAATCGTTGATCTATCTCAATGTGCTTCGTACGAGCATGGAAGACTTGATTATTTGCTAAGGCAATGGCCGACATGTTGTCACAGTAGATGTTCGTTGGTTGAGATTGAGGGACACCGAGTTCGGTATGCAGTCTCCGAATCCAAATAACATCGGCTATAAGAGCTGCTAAGGCGCGATACTCGGACTCCGTGGAAGATCTTGCTACAGTTTGTTGCTTTTTGACGGTCCACGAAACTAGTGTATCTCCAAGAAACAAACAAAATCCTGATGTAGACTTTCTTGATTCAGGATCACCGGCCAAATCCGCGTCTGAAAAGGAAGTAAGAGTAAAGTTAGATTTAGAGATTGGGAGACCAAAATGTAAAGTACCTTTTATATAACGCAAAAGACGTTTGAGAAGAAAAGCGTCATGTAAAGACGGATTATGCATATGTTGAGATAGTAGATTAACACTGTAGGCTATATCCGGGCGCGTAAGAGTAAGGTATTGCAAAGAACCAACAAGCCGGCGATACATTGTGGGATCCGAGAGAATGGTTTCCTGCGGTGGATTTGCAGGAGCTTTTGTACAAGTCGGATTATGTATGAGATTACATCGGGTTAGTTGCGTCGTATCCAGCAATGTTGTGGCATATTGAGCTTGTGAAAGAAACAAGCTATCTGAATTTCGATCAATTTTAATACCCAGAAAGTTATGTACATGGACAAGATTTTTCATAGCAAACCTATTACTAAGCTGTTCAAGAATCTGGTTAATGTAAGAAACATTATTACCGGTAAATAAAATATCATCTACATAAATTAATAAGAAAAGCTGAATATTATTTTTGTTAAACAAAAAGAGTGAAGGATCGGATGCACTGTTGGTAAACCCGAGGGAGATGAGATACGCTGTGAACGTATTGTACCACTGCCTCGGAGATTGTTTAAGACCATACAAGGCTATGTGCAATCAGCATACATAAGTTGGATGATTAGGATCTTCAAACCCTTTTGGTTGATGCATGAAAACTGTCTCCGAAAGGGTACCGTGAAGAAAAGCATTTGCGACATCAAGTTGGTGTACCTGCCAATCACGAGAGAAAGCAATTGTGAGTAAAATACGAATTGTTGGTAATTTAGCTACATGACTAAATGTCTCTGTATAATTAAGGCCAAATTCTTGATTATTTTCGAGCGCTACCAAGCGCGCTTTGTATTTGGCAATAGAACCATCACTGTGTAATTTAAGGCGGTATGTCCACTTGCAGCCTAATACTTGTGATTTTGGTTTTGGAACCAAACTCCAAGTACCCTGTTGATGTAACACAAGAATTTCATCAGCCATGGCCTTGCGCCATTCCGGATATTTGACAGCATCAGTGTAAGCAGTGGGGGTAAAATGATTTTTGGCTGGTTCAAGTTGATGAATCAAGTTTAAACGATTAACGGGTTTTAGCGATCCCGTCTTACACCTAGTTATCATGTGATGAGAAATGGGAGCAGCTGACGAGCACAGTGGAGGCGGCAAATCTGAAGAAACGCAATTTTCTCTACGAACAGGAACAGAGTCACATTGATTTGTTTGTATGACTGTTTGCGTATCCTTATCCAGGTAAGATTGAGATGGCTGTTGCTGAGACCGTGAAATGGATTCAGGTATCAGCATAAATGGAGGAGCCATAGAATCTTTTGGAGTAGTAACATTGCTAGCCTGTTGTACAGAGAAAGGAAAATTTTGCTCATCGAAAGTTAAATGCCGTGAAACAAAAATTTTGTTAGTTAAAACATCCAAACATTTATATCCCTTATGCATATCAGAATAACCAATAAACACACATTGTTTGGATTTGGGTTGCAACGAACCCGACCCGTTTTGAAATCGGGTCGGATCCAACCCGGATTTTCAGGGTCGGGTCCGGGTTAGATTTTCGTGTCGTGTCAAATATTGACACCCCTAGTTGTAGCTGAACCCAACCAATAGTCACCTCCCAAAATTAATCGCTTTACTGCAAAATAAAACATTATACTCAAATTGTCACATACAAATCCACACCTAACTCACCTGAACATCGAGCTAAGAAAGCGCTATGTCCACATGATATTATGAAAAATGAATGAGAGATTCAACACACATGATATTATGAAGTCGTAGTAATCGTATAAGCAATTAAAATAAAGCAAATCATTAATACAAACTCACTACATAAATAAGTAAAGAAGCTGAATTTTATCATTTAGAATATTCCCTTTATATTCCATTGCTACATGATATTAAAAAAAAAAAAAAAAAAACAAAACAAAAAGAAAGGCAAGGACCAGCCTGCTCATTTTCACTAAAATCCTATACAATATAATATTGACTCGAGAACCAACTTTCCCTTCATTATTAAGCAGGGTAGGAGGAAGCTCTCACTCACTCCACTTACCTACAATTTTACTCTTTATTATAAGAGTTTTTAGACAATTGCCCCCTCCTAAAAAAAATAAAATACTATAATCTTTAGGTGATATCCTCCCTATCAGAATTAAACACATTGTGTAGAGGTATTATTTATAAATTTGCCCCCCCTAACAATCAAGGCTGGTTCCGCCCTTGTCTGTGAGATGGGGATCAAGTAGTTGTGTCATATCCATCTTGATCGGCCCGATATTCTTGGCGAAACGGAGCCTCACTGTTTCATTCAACTACCTTTTATGAAGTACTCAAACCCTCACCAAGCATACCTTAAACATTAGGAACCTTCTACATCAGATTCACTTGCTTAGCGAGGCCATCCAAGGTATGTGGCGCCTAAGAAGGAATTCCACCACCAGTGGAAGTAGAGAAGGCAAAGACTCTCGTGGTTGCTGCAACTAGCGGTGTAAACGAGTCGAGTCGAGTATTTTCTTTTATCAAGCTTGACTCGTTTAATCCTTAATGAGCTCGAGCTCGAGATCGAGCTCGATTAGTGGGCTCGAGATCAACTCGTTTAGAAAATATTAAGCTCGAGCTCAACTCGAAAGCTCGAGCTCATTTGAGAAGCACCAATGCATATGATGCGTATTATTATGTATATAAATAATATTATAAATATTGATAAACTTTCGAGTCGAATCGGGTTGAGATTTTACTTTATATGAGAACGAGCCCCTTAGATTTTACTTTATATGAGAACGTGCGAAACACGAGTCTCTCTACGCGGCGGCTGTTGGATTTTTTCCTAGAAGCCGCGTGTTTGGTTAGAATCGAAGGTTTTACTTGCATGGTAGCCGCCCACGTGTCCTTTTTGTTTTTATCATTTATTCAGTTAAAGGCCTTAGATTGAAAGGTCAAATTGACTTTGTAGACCTAATAATCCGTGTAATTAGTAAAACATTGGCCAAATTTTTAAACTAATGACTTTAGAAAATTAAACATCGCTAAATAATAATTTAAAATTTAGGCGACTTGTTAGCCAAATCAATTATCAAAGTCAGCATAAAAAATTAAAAATTCAAAAATATCTAGTTGTGCATTGCCCTTTATTGGGTACTCATACCCACATCCGCCCACTTACCCACCCATACTAGTTATGGATGGGTATGAGTACTCTCATGACCTTATGGATGGGTATGGGTAGGTACTCAACATCATAGGATAAAATGATTACATTTCTAATCATCATATGCCGTATATTACTGCAATCCTTACTACGCAGTGCGCAATATTAAAATGTGCTGCGATCATGATAAATTTTGAGATGTGGCTTGAATTTTTACAGGTAAAACAAAGGGCAACATGCCTCAATACCATCAATCCATGATAGACTGCATTCAAAAGCATGGAAAGTGGGTAGGTATGGCTGTATGGGTAGATACGGCATCCCAAAAATCACCATGGGTTGGCATGAGTGGGTGGAGCCTGCCCACGCAGAGCAGAGCGTGGGTACCTAAGTAGGGAACTTTTATTTGGTCCGGTCACCTGACGTAGCTCTACGTTTGGACGCCGGTAAAATAGTGCCACGTGTTCTCACTATTTACCACGCGGCCCGACAACCCTAACCCGGAACAGAGACGGGATTGTTATGTTCGTGTGTTACTAGGTATTGCTCGATATTTGCTCGGTATTGGTCGATTTTGCTCGGCAATAACGAGAAATACCATTATGTGAAGACCAATACCGAGCAATACCAGTTTTTCTCGGTATTGCTCGGTACTGCTCAGTATTGCTCGGTATTGCTCGGTATTTGTCTTTACAGAGCGATATTGTTCATTATTGTCAAGCAATACCTAGCAATACCGAGTACTTCCTAGAGCAATACCGAGCAATGCGCGAACATAGCAATCTCGGGTCAAGTCGTCGGGCCGCACGGTATTGAGTAAGACCACGTGGCGACATGTAATTGGCGTCCGAACGTAGAACTACCTCAGGTCACCTGACGTAATAATTGTTCCTAAGTAGGACCCCATGTATGACTTTGAAGCTTAATAATATTATTTTTTTTAATTTTATTTAAAAAATGCATGAATACATTAATTTTTGTATCACACCCTAGCTTAATTTCATTTTATTTAAATGCTCGCCAAATTTTCTCACATAATATAAATTGTTCGAACAATTCTTTCTAAATATGAAGGGAAAAATTAACTCAGAATATTTTGACTAAGTTATTTATTATTATAAATCTTACATCATTAAATTTATTTTTAAATAAATATAATTTAAAAGCAAATCAATAATTATATATACGACACTTTATTGACTCATTTTTTTTTTCAAATATAATTATATAAATATAATATATGCAATAATTTTCAAAATTATTAGCAACTAGAAAAGTTGCTGAAATTCACATAAAACTTTTTTTATTACTAAAAATAAAAAAAATATTCAGGGTTTAAAATGTCAAATGTTGATACTTTAAACACAGTCTCTATAAATATTATGTTACTTATGTAATCTTCATATTATTAATTAAAATTTATTTTTTTATAAAATTTCTGAAAAAAAATTACGCACGATGAACTTCAAAAAGCAATCTA
Organism: Dendrobium huoshanense; assembly: GCA_016618105.1. Lineage (NCBI taxonomy): Eukaryota > Viridiplantae > Streptophyta > Magnoliopsida > Asparagales > Orchidaceae > Dendrobium > Dendrobium huoshanense. Next base: position 27,400,119 of record CM028346.1, on the reverse strand, counting down.
CGAATAAAAGCTGGGAGGAACTTTCAAATATGCTTCGACAATAAAATAAATAATAGAGATATTTGCTCAATTACTATATTATGAGGTATAAAAAGTCAAAATTTGCAATTAAAATCACGTAGATAAGCATATTTGTTAATTCTAAAAGTAATTTTATTAATCATATCAATTGGCTTAAAATGAGCACCTTATAAATTAAGGTTTTATTTGAGATAGTTTTTTTGCTGCTTTTTAAAACAATTTTTTAGTGCAATGATTTTTTAATTAGAAAATTTTGTACTAGAAGCCGTGTTGGAAAGCAGAAAGAAAGCTGTCACAAACGAAGCCTAAGACTTATAACTAGGGGTGTGAACGAGTCGATTTTTGGCACTATAAACGAGCTCGAGCAAGCTCATGAGCCTCGATTCTCTGCCCGTGGTTTCCTAACCATGACATCTGCCCGCAAAATTCCCACCCGCTGAACTTTGCATGTGTTTTTGGTTGCGGCTATTTTTCTGCCTGCGGTGATTTGCCGCTGGTGGCATTTCCCACTCATGAAACAATATTCCGCCGTGGCATATTCTGCCCGCAAAATATTTCGTCCGCAGCAATTCGCTCCATTCTTGAGCTGCTCGACGACCTCGCGAGTTGAGCGGCGTGTTGTTCAAGCTCGAAAGTTTGTTCGAGCTCGACTCGCGAGCTTGATAAGCTCAACTCGTCGAGCCCGAATTGGCTCGCGAGTTGACTTGACTCGGTTATCCCTAGTTATAATTAATTAGTTAGTAATATGCACGTAAAATCTCATCATTTTTTTATTAAAAAAATATTTCTAAATTATTTTTTAATAACTTATTTGACTTGCCCATTTCAGTCAAAATAAGTTTTGTCTTGATCCTTTAAATCAATTATTAAAGACTCAATGAGCGTAATCTTTTCTCTTCTCCTCGCAACTTCCCTTCCTTAATTTGCTAATGAGATTTTAGTACTCTTTTCCATACAACTTTGAATCAAACAACTATAGCAATACTCTTTGTTAAAAAAGAGAAAAAAATTTGTGAGAAACTAACAACAAGTTATATCATTTCCTAACCTTAAATTGAAATACTAAAATTTAAATGCTAGTTTTTTTTCCTTGAGTTCATACAACTATGTTTAAATGAGAAGAATTTGAGTGACCTAAGTGTTAGTTTTTTTTTTCGGCTCATTCGAATTTATATTTGTTCAAAATCGGATTTTTTGTTCGAAATGGTTCAGGTCTTCACCTTCGATTTATTTTAGTATAATAGAACTCGTTCAGATCGTATTTGGCTCATTATTATAATAGGGGTCAAATATGGCATGCCACATATAATTTTTAATTACGTTCTGCTTGGGTTTGTCGCCTCCCTTTGCTTCGACGATGTCTGCCGTCACGGGGAAGTTTTTCTTCTCTAGATCCTCTGTTATTGTGTTTGTGTTAGTCTGATTTTGGCGATGGCTCGCCTTCGGGATCCTGGTTTTCTTAATTGGGCGTCTGCGCCTCTTTCGTTTAAGGAGGCCTTATTTGGTGTTTCTTCATCTTCTTTTCCTGATTTATGTGTTTCTTCTCACCGGGGTTTGCCGGTTCTGTTGATTTCTGAGGAAGAGGTTCGTTCGCTTGCTGCCCACTTCGAGTTTTCGTTGGTTGGCTGTTTTCCGGGTAGTCGACCCTCTGTCGATGCCATTCGAAAATTTTTCTTTAATTTAAAGCTTTTAGGGGAGTTTTCAATCACTATTCTCAATTCAAGAAACGTTTTGATTAAACTTGTGAATGACTTTGATTATTGCCAGATTTTCTCTCATAGATCTTATTTTGTGCAAATTTGCTTTATGAAAGTGGTGAAATGGTCCCCTATTTTGGATGTGGAGGTGGACTCTCCGATTGTGCCTATCTGGGTTTCCTTCCCTCACCTTAGGCCTCATCTCTTTACTCCTAGGATCCTTTTCGGGTTGGGTTCTCTTTTCGATCGCATGCTTAAGTCGGATATGGCTACTGCGTCGGGTTCCCGTTCGTCAGTGGCTCGTATTCTTGTTGAATTAGATGTTACTAAGAAATATCCTGATGAGATTTGGGTTGGTTCTGTGGAAACGGGTTATGTTCAAACTGTCATTTTTGATGATCTTCCCCTTTTTCTGCATGCATTATAATTCTTTAGGTCATTTTAAGGATGTTTGCCCGATTTTGCATCCCACTCTAAATGTTCCTAAACCTGTGGCTGCTCCGTGCGGGTTGTCTGGTTTGAATGTCCTGGATGATGGCTCTAACGTTGATCTTAACCCGTCCACGATCGTTGTCCCGCAGTCTGTTGTTCTGGTGGACAATGCAGTGCCGGGTGGTGTTGCCGGTATTCCTGATGTTGCTGCTACGGTTTTGTCCCATGATGCTTTACCTTTTATTCCCTCAGTTTTTGATTTGGGCCCTCCAGCGCCTTATGTTTCAGCGATTGTGCCTGTTATGTCGTTAAATGGTCTTTGTCCTGCTGTTGAGAATGTTGTTGAGGTGCCCTTTGTGAACCTTTGTGGGAATGTAGAAGTTGGGGTTTTACCTATTGTTGTGTCCCCACGGTAGGGCTGCAAGCAAACCAAACGTTCGACGAGCTACTCGTTGTTCGGTTCGATTAAAGCTCGTTTGTGATTGTTTAATTAACTAAACAAACAAACTTGAACAAAATTTTAAATACTCGATTCTTAAATAAACAAACTTGAACACTAATGCGTTCAGCTCATTTATGTTCGCGAACAACATCATTTGAAGTTCGTGAACAAACTCGACATTAAGCTCGATAAGAAGCTCGATTCGTGTTCGATTTTGAACTTGTGAATAAACTCGATAAAAATAATTAATATTTGACTATAAAATTAATAAATATAAATAATTATTGCCTTTGTTACCTAGGCAATTGCTTTTATTATAAATATGTTTATTTATAGATATGTTCATGAACGTGTTTGTTTGATAGTTAAAAACAATTCATTAAATATGTTCACGAACAAGCTCGATAAGCACTAAATGAACGAACATGAACCGAACATGAACACTCATAAATTTAAATGAACCAAACATGAACACAAACAATAAAGCTCGAACAAACATGAACCAAACTTGAACAAGCTGATATTAAATGAACACAAACATGAACACTCCCAAACTCGGCTCGGCTCGGTTCGTTTGCAGCCCTACCCCACGGGCTTGTCATAGTGAGGTTAATTCTCGTGGTTGCGCTGTTAATTATGCTCCCTTACTTTCGGTGGTGTCTGCCCCAGCCATTTTGGCTGATTTTTCTAAAACTACTGAGGTTGTGGTGGGATCGATTGGGTCTGTTTCTGATAGTGGTATTTTGGGTGTGTGGGATCTGTTTCTTGTGATGCCCGCATCTCTCCCCTTGTCACAGATGGTTTAGTGCAAAATTCATTTATGGATGTACCGATTAACTTAATTGAATCTTGTGAGTTGGTGTATATTGTGGTGGACAATTCGGGGTTGGATCTTCGAGTGCACCTTGATTGGCTTCAGGGGTCTGATTCTGATTTAAGTTCATCTTTTGAGTCTAGTGGTGATGAGGATCCAGTGTTAGAATAATTAAATATATTAATTATGCGAGACATCGCAATAATTATTTAAGAATATATATTTAATTATATAAACCATTATGTGGCCCATATATTTGAATTATTGCAATTTAATTAATTATGTTTAAATCCTATTGGTCAAGAAAAGATAATTTGATCATTCGTTTATGGACCGTTTGATCAAATAACTCCTATGAGCGATTATTATAAAATAACTCCTTTGAGTTATTATAAAATAACTCCTATGAGTTATTGTAAAATAACTCATATGAGCGTTTATTGTAAAATAACTCTTATGAATTATTTTATGAGTTATTGTAAAATAACTCTCATGAGGGGTTATTATGAAAAATCCGTAGGAAATAACTATTGGTCATCTCTCTCTCTCATAAGGTGAAGTTATCTTGCTCCATACATGATTAACTCATGATAGAAGAAAGGGAAGGGAGAAGGGAGAGAAATCGTAGTTCGAAATTCGACGAATTCAAAATGAATCAATGTATGTTTTTCTTCCAAGTAAAGATTGTAAAAATCATCTTGTTTAAGATCTTGAGGATTTAAGACTTATGTAAATTCAAATTTTTCGTTTCGATTTCTTTTACATAAATTATGATGCGAGTTCTTGCAAGAGTTAGAGAACTCCATTAAGTCTTACATCCAGGCAATTCTTTTGCTATGCTGCGGGACACTTCGATTGTTTCTGTTGCTTCTCGTGGGCTCGTGATAGGGGCCGTCGTGGAAGATGATTAATTTTGGTCGACTGTTACTGCTACTTTGTGTTGGCTCTTTTGGCTCTTTCCGATTTTTATTGTTTTTGGCTAGGTTATGATGTGGTTGGGGCTCGTCTCTCAATTGAAAGTTTCTTGGCAACCTTTGGTGGAGATCCTTTGCTCGGTTGGGTTGGCTGCTTCGCATTATTTCTTCACCAAATTGGACGGTCTGAGATTGACTTTTGGGATGCTGGTAGTCTCAGCCGAATACTGAGCCCTCGGGATTGGATTTCCCTTGCTTTTTCTTTAGCTTTCTAGCGTGTTTTATTTCTTTGCTCTTGTACTTTTTTTCTGGTATTAATATATGGTGTTTAAAAAAAAATTAGAAACTCTTATTACAAAGTTGGAAATAGAGGTTTCTATAAAAATGAGGCTATTGATGTCTACTTGGAATGATGAGCTCCTTCCCATTATAATAATGCTTTTCTCTTATGTTAAATATTTTTTAAATTATTAAAAATTAATAATTAGTGCGCTATAACTTTCTTCCTTATAGCTTCAAGACCCTCAATCACAGGATTGTAAAATATGATTGTTATTTTTTTCTCTTTGTGATAAAAATATTAAAATATAGTTAATTTCAAATTAGATTATGATGAATTCAAAACAAAGAAATATGATATTTTTTTTGCAGACGTATCTGCCGGAGAACCTTGAAAATCAATGTTTTCGGCAAATTTTCGTCGAAAAAATGAGCATCTGAAACAAATTACTGATGCATGTTTATATTGAAAATTATTTTGATGTATTTGTGGCGGATTTTGGAATGGAGAAAACATCATTTTTTGGGTAAACACTTAGTGAAATTTTCCCTAGCATTTCCGATGAAAATTATGGTTGTATTCTTCAAGAAATACCGGCAGAAAATTCCGTTGGTATACCGCTGAAAATTTATGGCAGAAAATTCTATTAATTCGTATGTTTGTACAAAATTTGTTGTATCGATCTTCTGATACTATAGATCAATAGTAACCTCATATGGTATGAGGTACGTTTAATTTTTGTGCTTTGAACAAGTTAATGAAACCTCCCATTTGATATAAAAGAAGGTAGTTGACAGGTTGCATTGATAAAAAAATTTACCTCGTTAATGAATTCATCTGTTAATGCCTTGCATCGAGACAACAATAAGTTATATATCAAATATTCATATTAGACTTGAGCTATAAAGTCCTACACATAAACATTGGGTCGTAATTACGATCGCATATCAATAAAATAAAAGATATTTAGTAATGAATTTTTTCTTTCTTTTACACTAATTTTCTTCTCTCTTCCTAATTATTTCTCAACTCCTTAAAAACTCAAGATTAACTTATATTTCCAAGCAATTAAAGCTCTATAAACTAACTTATAAAACCATAAACCCAATAATGTGAAGATCGTTGAAATTTATTTAAGAATCTCGTAGTTAATTGCACAGTGTACTAATGGTTGAAATTTATTAATGATCCATTAAAAAACATTCCTTATAAGCCTTATTATCTCAAAGCTCTCTCTTGCAAAACATTTTTTTTTTCTCTTTTAATAGTTGAGTACACTTCCAACGCTTAACAACAGTAGCGAAGTTAAGGCAAATTCATAGAAACTAAAGATGTATCGGTGGAGACTTACCGAATGCGCCCGATTGGATAGTAGAGAAGATCGAGCGGAGGAATTGCAATGTGAATGGAAGGAGGAATGATGAGCAATAATGATCTCGACAGAGGCTGAGGAATCACAACGCGAATGGAGTGCAAATGAGAATGTTGGGGAAAGAGGGGTATGTTATGGGGGCTGTTTCGCATGAGAATAGAACGAAATGACTGTTTCACCTAAGGTGGTTGAAGGAGTTTTTGACGAAAATTTTGGCTGGTATTCGAAATTTATGGTAGAAAGTTCCGTGAGAAATTTCAGTGAAAAGTTCCACCGGCAAGGCTTTCAAGGAAAACCGACGGAAAATACGCTTGTGTTTGTGATGACCAATTTTTCACTAAAAAATCTGTCGGAAATGACAACATTTTCTATAGTGATTAAGCTTCATTTGGGACATATCTTGTCAATTGCTTTTTTACAGCTTTTAAAAAAAAATTGTTCTAAAAAGCTACTGCAGAAAATAGAAACAAATCTGATCCAAACGAAGCCTAAATCTCCCAATACCTCAATAATGTAGTTTTTTTTTGGGCAAGATAATCACTCGAATCTGGAGAAATTATTCTGTGCGGAATCCGGTTATAGAGCTGTGTTCGGATGCCAGTAAAATTATTACACGTGGCGTGCTTACGTGGAAAGTTAGGATATTCTTTTGACTTCTTACCCGACCAGTTTGTCTTTTCGGACTTTTTGCAGACGAAATGAAATCCACAACAAATAAGTAGTAATTAAGCAGAAAATGTGCAACATATACGCAACAAATACGCAACAAAATACGCAATCAATACTCACATATTACACAACGAATACGCAATAAATACTCAATCAATACGCAAGTCAAATAAATATCACGGACTTTTAACTTTCCACGTAAGCATCCGAACTCAGCTCTTCAACAGGATTCCGCACAGAATAATTTCTCCTTGAATCTGTACCATCAAAATACGAAAATATATTTTTAACGAGTGTGCCATGAATTTGAGGGCATGATGTCTCTATTCAAATGACGCATTCTATAGTTTGATTTTGACACATAAATTATATAAAAAAAGATTCAATCACTTTGATTTATGAAAAAAAAATCAGATCAATGTACATCTAAAATTAAAGTTTCGATTGGGACGGCTTTCTTACCGCTTCGTAAAGCGATTTTTTAGTACAAAATTTTTAATTTTTTACTAAGTTAATAAGCAAATTGAGTTTAGTTTTAAAAAAAATTAAATAGGAGCAAAAATAACAAATTATTTGACATTTTCTAACAGAAAACACTAATATATTTGGCGTTTTAAGAAAATGCCTACTAGATTAGCATTTATGTATGAAAATTTAAAAATATATTTGCGGCATTTATTTTACAAATGTATAATTTATTAATAGTTGAATAATATATAGGTTGATTGTCGTTAGTAATTATAATATTTAAAATTTTTAATATAATATTTAATCAAATATTTAATACAGTGATATCATTAAATGCTAATAATATATTTAACATTATTTAACTATTTAAAAAGATATGACACTATATAGTCAATATAATTTTAATTATTAATTTGAACATTTATACATTTATAAAAATATTTATTATTATTTTAACATAATGATAAAAAATTTAAAGTTACAATTTTTTTATATTAGAAAAACATTTATAATATAATTTTTAAAATATTTATTAGTAAATTAATATATATTCATATTGAATATTAAAAATAAATAATAAATAATATTTAATATTTAATATTAAGTATTATATTAAATAATTAAATATTTAAATAGATATTATATTAAATACTAAATATTATATTAAATATTATATTAAATATTATGTAAAATATTTAACTGTTTAAATAGACATTATATTAAATATATAATGATATAATATTTGGTTAAATATTTAATGATATAATGTTTTGTTTAATATTTAATTAAAACTTATAATACACAAACAAATTTAAATCATTAAACTTATAATACACAAATAAATTTTTTATCATTAAAACTTATAATAATTTTTATATATTTAATTCAAATTATTTAATATATAATTTTCAATTATAAATATGTTAAAATTTATACATTTTTTGTTTTAGAAAAAATGAATATAAAACAAGTTTTCTTAATATTTATTATTAACTTAAAATATATATACGCTTTAAAAATATATAATATTTATTTTTAACTTTAAAAATGTATATTTAATGGTCATTACATTAAATCAATATCAACATTTTTTTTTATATCATTTCTAATTTTATTAATATCAAGTATAAATATTTTTAAATTTTTATATCCTTCATATATCATCACAAAACTTTCTTGGTCGGACATGAATCTCAAGGAAACTTCTCTAAAATTAAATACAGATGTGGACCTCCGAAAGAGCATCGCACGAAAGGGTCAATTGGAAGGGACAGATTGGATCGTGCATACGACTAACCATTGAGGATAGAGGCTGTCGTCAACACACCTCGATAGGTAGTAATATACACGACCTAGTCACGAGTTTCTCCCACTCGATCCAAAAGTTCGAATAGGGTTTAGTAGATGTGGGACCGAGTTTCCCACTGGCACAAGCCCCCGTGGTTAATTACATCCCAGGCCGGAGCCCGAAAAAACTCTCGATTAAGGATCATACATTATCCCCTCATAAAGTGGGATTGGCACAGGGGTCTAGACTAGGAAGTCCTATCCTAAAGGAAGAAATGTCTGAAGGGTTGAATCAACATGCATGGTTCATACCAGTATTCAGAGGCTCTAGGGTACTAAAGAGAAACTAGAGAAAATAAAAGTCAAGGCATTCAATCACATGCGTGAGAGAAGGATGGAGGTGACGTCATCCTGTGACGCGGATAAATAGAATTTATAGTCCCTGAAAGGAAGGGACATACCTACTATTTAAGACATACTATGAGACCGAATGTAGTAGCCTCGAATCCTAAATCTAGGTTGGGCTTAGGGTTCTACGAAACACTAAGACCTGTATCCTAGCTAATGCAGTGCAAAACTTAGACTTATCCTGACCTGGATTGGGGGAGCCAGCTAACCACCTAATCGCTTTAAAACCATGATATCAAGTCATTTATGATAGATGGGTGGGTGGTACAGTTCTTTGGAAATATGACCGACATCTAGAGGATTTCCTAAGTGGTCCTGGACTTATGTGGGTCAGATACTCCTAGCTAATGCAATTAAATTAATTTTTAATGCAATGCATGCTAGTTGAAATGTTAGCTCATGAATGCTATAGAATTTTAAAAAACAAGCTTATAGAAAATAATTTTTTTTTTTTGAAAAGACTGGGTCTCCCTAGGTCCGGCACTTCATCCTCATAGGCTAGATTATCCGGACTCTACCCGCAGGCAGGGAGATGTCTTATAGCAAGGAAAGAAGAAATGCAATAATATGCATGCGACCCCGGACGATTCCGGCAGTTCCCTATATTCATTAAGTTTTTATGTTATTTAGAACTTAAAATTTTAGGAGTTAGTTATGAGTAGAAAAATTTTATAGTCCTTAGAAGAGCCTAACGAAATTCAGGCGAAAAACAAAAGCGACATGCAAGAAAGAAACCTAGAAAAAGCAGGTATTTCTACTGCACAATAAGGTAAACACATCAATATAAATCTAAAAATAATCAACTAAATGGCCATAGGCAAATTGCCCTTATTACAACCCAGATATGCAGAAAGTAAAGTGGCCGGGCACCACTGCCAATAACCCGGATTTCTAAGCCTATGACAGACACAAATGACTTTGAGTGAGATATTGGTCTTCAATCTTCTAGGTGTCTTCTTCTCCTTGGACTCCTTGGAACTCTCCACCTTAGACTCTATGGATCTCTCCTCGGACTCCTTGGATCCGTCGTGGCTTGAATATCCAAACGAAGAGACAATTCTCCCTTTTGGGGATGATTGTCTTTTCTCTTTGGATATCTAAAGTCATTCCACTTAACCTCCCAAATGGAAGAAGACTCTCCCCTATGAGGATGCCTTCTTCTTTTGGGATTCAAGTGGGATAAGAATATCCACACTCAAAGATCATTTTTACAACTCTTAACAAATTTTACAAATATTACATTCATTTAAAAGAAAATTCTAGACTCCCTGCATGGTTATCCTAGTAAAAATCACAAACATTTATATATGGAAATAAAAATGCTCAAGCCATTGACCATGTAACAAGCCATGCTCTTAATTATGATGGCTAAGCAGTTCCACCTGTGCAGTTATAATTATTTTTATTTAGCCCTCATTTATTTAGGGGGGCTGAGCAAGCACCTGCATAAGACAATATTAGAAAATATAACGGTGCCCCCCTTTTATTAGCTTGAGCATGACCACCTGCACGGAAGAACAGTATGGGGTAGATCTAGCGCTCATCACATCATCCATAGAGTGCAGAAAAAGTAAGCAAACACACTAGCAATTTCAAATAGCATGCAATGAAAACCACGGAAAGCTCCGGCACATAGCAGAAAAGTAAAACCTAGCGGCCTAACCTAGATCTAGAAGTGGTGCCATAGCAAATAATTCTATGTGTGTGTAAGGCTGGTGTGGTTTGGATAGGTCCTAAACAGGGTAGTTAGTTAAAGTTATCTAGGGTTCAAGTTTGTTGGGGGCCTAAAAAGGATATTTTAGTTGAAATTCAAATATTAATGAATTAGGATTCATTTTAATTATTTAGGTTTGTTGATCAATTTTAAGAGCTTAGGACACTGATATTTAAAGTTCAAGTGATACTAACCAATTTTAGAAAGTCTCGGGTCCTCCTAGGAACGGAGCTAAGGGTCCAAAAAGTCACTATGAAAAATAGACAAGGTTTAGGTCTTCTAACACCTTAAAAAAATACTAGACCTTAATACAAACAGTTAGACAGGTAGTAGGCTGAAATTGGAGTTTTCTATGCAAAGTTATGAATTTTCTAAATTTCGGGCCCTAAATGGACTATGGCTGACCAAAAAGTTGACTTTCTAATCTAGGCCATTTTCTAGAAATCTAAGATTTTTAATAAATACTAGGCCCAAATTAGAGTATAATTCAAGTGAGTTTACCTAATTTGGAATTTTCTATAATTAGTTATGAATTTTCTAAGTTCATGGTGTTTAAGGGAATTTCTAAATTTCCTAATAAATGTCTGATTTTATGGTTTTGATCCAAACCAGCTCCAAACTGATTGGAATTACCCCCAAAGGTCAGGAATGACCAGAGAAAGTGTTCCCAAGTGTTTGGAGAAAATTTGGGATTTTTAATAAATTTTAATGAATTATTAAGGGCAAAATGGTAAATTCTATTTATGATCAAATTAGGAGTCAACATGAAGTCAAACTAGTGAGCCCTATTTATCTAAAGTCAAGGATTTGATTCTGATCAGTTTAAGGTATTATTGGTACGTTTCTGACCTAAAATATATTTATTGGAATTTTTGGAAGGTCTCGGGGCTTTATTTAATATGTTAATTATGGTTTGTTAATTAAGGGGTCTAACAAGCCCTAAAAATTCTTAGAAAATTCTGGGATATTTTAGATGTCACTAAGTTTAAGTGTTACAGTTTTCATGTCAATCCGGGGTCTGTCCTAGTCCCTAGAAAGTTTATAAGTTCACTAGACCGGTCCTTAATTTTTGTTCTTAAGGTGTCACTACGTTAAACGGGTTTAAATGGAAGTTCACACTAACCCTTGAGGTAATAATGCATGGGAAATATATAAAAGTAATAAACACACCATGTCCTTAAATCTAGAAAAGCCTAAACTAAGTGCTCGTGGTGCGACCTACACATGCAGACTACGACAAACAAAAAGTAAGTACGAATAATGAAGGGATTAGTGAATGATTGGAACTCAACCATCCACTAATCTACTACCCCACGGTTGCTCTTCATGTCTAGAATCCATGCCCAAAATTTCATGAAGCAAGTCTCCCAAGGTTAAGAGATTTAATATATAAGTAGTTTCAAAGTAATTTCAAAATACTTAAATATATATATATATATATATATATATATATATATATATATATATATATATATATATATATATATATATGAATTTTGGAAATTAAAATAATTAAAAATAAGTCTAATTATAATAAATAGGTATATGGGAGACTCGCTGACCACTCAATCGAAGCTTCAAAAAAAAAAAAAAAACGATTTGAAAATAGTTTGTATCTTGAAAATAATAATTATACTAATTAAGTAAATAATAATTAAATAATCAAATAATGCTCCAAGACAGAAATATGCCAAAAAACAGTGAAAATCACAGTTTCAAAATAAAATACACATTTTTTTTGAAAAGATCGAGGGGTTATACACAAAAATCCGATTTAAAACGACGAAGATATGATTTTCCGAAGTTTAAATATAATAAAAGAATATTTTAAAATAGTGTCACTTTACTGTTTTTGGAATAACAGAAAGTACAGACATAATTTTTATCTAAACATAGTCTTAAACTGTGCTGAATTCAAAATACACCCAAAATAAGGTGTTGTGCGTCGACAGCGAATTTGAAACGAGGAAGTTATGGATTTTTAGAAGTTTAAAGCAATAAATATAATTTTTAAATAAAATAAATGAAAAAAATAATTATAATAATAATAAAGTTTTAAAGTATTCATTAAATATTAAAAGTAAACCAAAAAGTTTCTAGAAAATATAAAAAAAAAAATTTAAAATATAATATATATATATATATATATATATATATATATATATATATATATATATATATATATATATATATATATATATATATATATATATATATATATATATATATATATATATATATATATATATATATATATATATATATATATATATATATATATATATAAAATAATTTTTATCATTAAAATAATAGTAACAAATATTCTAATTAAATAATAATAATAATAATAATAATAATAATAACAATAATAAATACATAAATAATAATAATCAGCAATCTAATACTTTAAAAATAATAGTAATTATAACAAATACTCATAACTAAATAATAATACAATAATAATTATATTAAAATAATAATAATAATAATAATAATAATAATAATAATAAAAGTGTTCTTACTATTTTTAAAATAATTTAAAATCTATAGGTCATTTTTATCATGTAGAGGACGACGATACGAATCCAACGAGGTATTATATGCAAAAATCGGACGAAAAATGAATTTTCTATGAATTTTTGAAGCTAAAATAGGTTTAAAAATAAATAAAAGCATTTTTTTTATTAAAAATTGACGGCGGCGGGCCACGTGGTGAAGCGGGCGTGGTTCTGCGGTTTCGACGCAATCATTAGCAATGATTGCTGGCGGCGGTGGAATAATCCCGCGCGACTTAACCACATCAGCGCGAGATCAGGGCCGTTCGATTGGCGCGGCGTCGAAACGAGCGGCGGAGATGCAGCTGGACGAACCCGCATTTCGACCTGAGCTCCCGCGGTTAGACAGCAACACGATCTGACTGGATCTGCACCGTCGATCGACCAGATCAACGGTCTAGAGAGCATACAGCCTGGAACAAGCCGGACCGAGAGCCCTAATGCGTTTTTCGACATTTTCTCTCGATCGAGTGGATCAAATCAAACAAAATTTTAGACACGTATTCTAATAGTGAAGAGCATCAATGGGGAATATTTTTCGGGACTTAATATGCAAGATATAAAATCCTATTTAGATCTAAGTGCACTAGCTAGGGTTTGAGATTATACCGAAAATACTCGATAGAATCGAGGGATCTCTGGCTTGTTGCACTTGTAAACTGTCCACGCTCCTATTTGTAGAAGAAACCTCATCTTGAAATGTCTTGGATTTGTCCCGAAACGTCTTGGAATGTAAATCTCCTCGGGTGGCCGGAGATTTCGCTGGCAGCAGCTCGAGGTGGTCGGGATTTGGTTGGGGAATGTGGGGAAGGGTCGTGGAAACACTCTCACCAAATCTCAGGGGCTCCAGAACTCTAGAGATCAAGCAAGAGTCAAAAAGTCCCTAAAAATAACCTAATTCTCTCTATTTAAACTCCTAAACCTAAGAGGAACAGCTAGGATCGAATCATGATCAAATTAGGAGGGAAATAGGTCAGTTTTGGCCGTAGTTTGCAATTCAAAATGATGGAGAAGAGTTAATGGCATTAATTAGGTCTTAATGGGCTCTAAATAGGCTAATTTAGCCTATTTAAGACTTGATTTGACCAAGTCAACGATTAACTTGGTCAAATCAGTCAAGAGGGTCATGGGGATGAGGGGTTTGAGCCATGAAGCCATGAAATTAATTTAAAATTGATTTTTGGCTTAAAGGGTCCAAATTGGTCAACCCTGGTTGACTTGGTCAACCAGGTTGACCCACGGCTTGGGCCTGGGCTAAATCGACTCAGATCGACTCACTGAACCCATGGGAGGGGGGCTTGGGGTCTGATTTGGTCAATTGGACCAAGTCAACCTTCTAGGTCCAGCTATGAGCAAAATCAAGGTCAACAACAGAGTCATCTAAACTCTGATTTTAGCAAGCTTATAGTTGAACTGAGCGTCTCAAAAAATGAACCTAGCGACACCAAATTCGATCCAATCCAAGCCCAAACGAGTCCAAATCAAGGGCCTGAAGCACATTTGGATGGTTCAAAGCATAAATTAGATAATCAAACAATATCCAAATGTTTTACATGCTTATAGTGAAATCGAGCGGCTCGACGAGACAAATCCAAAGAACCTAAGATCGTCGAATTCTGACATCATTTTGACACTCAAATACTTTATAAATTGTCCATGATCAAGAGAGTTGATATCAATTATCCATTGGAAGCACTCCCATCTCGCCCTTGATCTTCTCCTCATTTATTGACCATGTCATTCCAAAAAAACTATAAATAATCCCTCATTCTTCACATGAGGGGAGGAAGAAAAGAGAAAGAAGAGAGGAGAAGAAGAAAGTTCTGTGATATCTCTTGCCACCAAGCTCCTCCTCCTCGACCACCGCCCAGCCACCGACTCTCATCGGATTTATATTCGGCCACCAATTATCACTGGAAATACTCTTACCGACTGTCGCTGGACCTCCGCCCCACCAATTGTCGCCAGATTTATGCCCGACCATCGACTGTCACCGGACTTTTGTTGAACTTCTGCCCAACCACCAATTGCGTCGAGTTTACGCCCAGCTACCGACCATCACTGGACTTTCGTTGAACTTCCGTCCGAACTCCAACTACCACTGGACTTACGCCCCGCCACCAATTTTGGCCAGACTATTGCCTGACCACTAACTAAGGCCAGATTTACACTCGGACACTGACCATCACCGGACTTTTGTTGGACTTCAGCCTAGCCACCAATTATCACGGAACTTACACCCGACCACTAATTGTTGTTGGATTTCCTTTTGACCTCCATCACCTGTAATCTATAGTCATTCCGACCACCGTTATCCGACTATTGTCCTTTTGACCACGGCCACCTTAATATATTATTTCCATTTTTTGCTGCCCACTGACTATAGTCCTTTAAACTATATTCACATGATTACAGTATTTCTGACCTCCTTCCCCATCCAACTATGGTCATTCCGACCACCGTTACCCAAAAATGATCGTTCCGACCATCGTCATCCGATTACGGTCGTTCTGGGCACCGTCACCCCACTATAGTCATTTTGGCTTCTATCGTCCGTCGACTACAATCCTTTCAACTACTATCACTCTATAATGGTCTTTCTAACCTCCGTTATCAGCCAACTACAGTTCTTTTGACCATTGTCATTCGATTATGGTCCTTCTGACCACAATTGTCTGACTACGATCTTTTTAACCTTCGTCGTCCGCTGGCTATGGTCTTTCCGACCACTGTCATCTGACAACAATCCTTCCCACCACCATTGCCCGACTACAAACTTTTTGACTTCCATCGCCAGTTGACTACGCTCCTTCCAACCACCATCACCCAACTATGATATTTCTAACATCTATTGCCCACCAACTATGGTCCTTCCCACCACTGTCAACTGACTATAGTCCTTTCGACTACTATCGCTCAACTACATTATTTCTGAACTCTATCGCCCACCGATTAGTTCCTTCCGGCCATCGTCGCCCGACTACATACTTTTCGACCTTCATTGCTCACCGACCATGGTCCTTCCGACCATCGCCGCCCAACTATGGTCTTTCTGACATCTGTCACCCGCCAAATGCAGTCCTTTCAATCACCATCACCCAACTACGGTCCTTCCAACCTTCGTCGCCCGACTATGGTCCTTCTGACCTCTATCACCCGACTACAGTCCTTCCGACCACAGTTGCTCTACTATGGTTCTTCTAACTTACATCGCTCGCCGACTATGATCATGCCAACTAAACAAACATGTTAACACATATTCTTCCAACTCGCACCATATAATGCATTTTATATGATTTATATTTATCACATCAAGTCAAGGCCTTCCCTCCAAGAGAATGTCTCATTTGTAATCGATTGCAAACACTAGTGAATTCATTAAAATTGGGTCAGGCCTCATGATTTTTCTCTCTTTTCAGGGGTTTCCACATAAAACTCTTGTGTCTCTTATGAATGTTGTACCCCTACTATCTTATCTGTTTGTGTTTTGGATCATCGTACAAAACTAAGATGCTAAATTCGATCACTCCCTACCACCGTGAATATTTCAAATGCAACCATCCTTTAATAAAAAATAAATTTACATTTTCTCTCTAGGATTCAAACCTGAGTCGAATCCTTAAACCTGAGTCGAATCCTTAGAGAGCTGATTACTCAGAACATGAATGAAACCAATGTCCACATGGATTTTAAAAATATATATTTATATTTATAAAATACATCACATAACACATTTTTGTTTTTTCTTAAGAAAATGTTAATCTATTTGTTAGCGTTTTCTTAATACGTCAAATATATTAGCTTTTTTTTTTTATAAGAAAACATAAAAAATTAATTTGATGTTTTTGCTCATTTTTTTTATTTTTTTAAAACTAAATTATTTTTACTTAATTAACTTATAATGAAGCCTATTTTAAAAATATTGCGTATCAATGCCACTTCATTCACGGATGGAAGATGGCCATTCTTCCATCACATCAATACATCATATTTCGAGGGTCTCTCCCTACGGAGGCATACCCATCACATCACATGTCTACCTAGCTAGAAATAAAACATTGCAGGTAAAAGTTGCTAATTTTTAAACTAGCATACAAATTGGATTATTTATGTAAATACGTACGTTGAATATTCCCTACCAAATACATCAGCAGAGGCTGACAAAATAAGAAAAAAATAAATAAATAATAGGAATGTATATATAGTTGGCTTCACTAGTTTCATTAAAAAAAATAAGAAACACATTGGGGGTTGTAAGTGAGTCAAGGTGGCTCGTGTATTTGCTCGAGCTCGGCTTGAAAAATGGCTCAGGAGACGAGCTCGTGAGCTAACAAATCAAGTTTATACCAACTTTGATTTGACTCGTTAGCTTACGAGCTGGCTCATTTAAAAAATATTAATATAAAAGGCACTTAAAATATATTAGCATTTTGAATTTTAAGTATAAAGTTATTAAAAATGTTTAAAAAATATATCTCATGTCCTTATGATAATTGATTCTTCATTACTTTTATTTTAATTTCTCATTTTTAGCATTTTCTTATAATCTACTTGATGTGTGTGACTATCTTTTATATATTTATCATGTTTATTTTTTATCATGTAACATTTAGTATGTCATTGAATAGATTATTTCAACAAATATCAATTCACCCCCATCCCCCTCCCCCTCCCCCTCCCCCCGGTGCACCATAAGCACATTCAGATCTCCTATTTTGTTTCTCTTTAAGCTTTACAACGATGAACTATGGGCCATTCACTATCAAAATTAGATTGCCAAAATAAGACCCAAACTTGATCAAACTTCCATATGATAGTTAGGACAGGTTAAGAGTAAGGCTTCATTTGGGACAGCTTTTTCATTGCTTTCTAAAACAGTTTTTTAGTTCAAAATTTTTAATCATTGTACTTTTTTATGCGATCACCAACTTAATATGTGATTTTTTGTGTTTTACTAAGGTTGGTTTTAGTAGAGAGTGCTATAGAACAAGAAAACCCATAAAACAATGTTATAAATATATCTTATGAATGATTTTCTAAACTATTATTGTTGAGTGTATGTGCAAGTTCTATTTGATACATGCTACTGAAATTATTGCACATGTGTTGCTTTCTTGCATTCATGTATTTTGTAAAATATCATTCATGCATGTTGAATATGTTAAATACTTTTATATTCATGTGATGTAGAACGTGTGGGGAGAAACGATGTGAAATAAGTGGCATTTGCTTATTATTTGTGTAATACAAGTGGAGCTATAAGGGCTTGTGTGAGATCTCGTTCCCTTACTGTTCCTCTCTGAATTGGATTTTCCTCCCAGAATCGGCCAGGACGAAGTTGAGATCGTCCAGGCCGATCAGTGCATTGAAAACAGCTAATTTCTGGTGAGTTTTCTGGAAGGATTTCTGTACAGATCATCCGGGACGATGTTGAGATCGTACAGGCCGATCTGTACTGTAGAAATTATCGGCCAGACAACAGCCCTGGGAACTGTCCAGGACGATCAGGATTTGATCTGATCGTCCCGGGACGATCTGGCGATCGGCCAGGCCGATCTGGCGATCGGCCAGGCCGATCTGAGTAAGATATAAGGAAATGAGCTCGTTTTGAGGAGAGAGAAAATCAGATTTTTAATTCAGATATTTTGAGGAGAGAGAAAGAGAAAGGGAAAAAGAGGAAAAGCTTGGTTTTGGAGGCCGCTGAGCGCTTTTCGTCCGACGCTGCTGTTGGAGAAAGTGTAGATCTCGTGGTAAGGACTCCGAACCCTGTTTCTGTTTTCGAAGATATTGTGTTTTGATCGAGTTGTGCACTGTTTTGTGTTTTCGTAGTCGAACTTTTGACCTGATTTTGATTTGACACAACTTTCACCGCACAACTTTTAGTATGTTATAGATATGACTATTGTACACGATTTGACTGTATTCTACGAAGATTTTATCGGTCAAAATTGATTCTACGCGATTTTAATTGAATAGAAAATTATCAAGACTTGATTTGATTTGGATTCTTTACGTTGATAGTCTTGTATTGATGCCGTGGATATTCGTTGGTAATTTGGAGAAATTCGGAATTTGTATCTTTTTGCAGGATTTTTGTGTAAATTCGATAGACTACCGTTACTCTGCCCGATTTTCGTATGATTTCTGTTTTGACTGAAATTGATAGATTGAATCGAGATGCATATGATTATTGATATGATTGCTTTAATATTGATTATTGATTGATTATTGATACTGATCACAAGTGGAACCTGGTTGAACATTGGTTGAAGATTGATAGACCTGTACATGATGGTGGGCCGACGGGCTTTCCTTTAAACATTGATTATTGATATATTGATGGGAGTCATAAGGAGTTTATTGATATGCCGACGGGCGAAAAGAGTGACGACTCTTATTGATTGAACCAATGTAAATGATATCTACAACAGCAATATGGATTCTACAACAGCAACATAGCCAGTAGATTGTACTTGTTCAGTATATAGTATTGAATTGCATGTTTACTGTATTGACTTACGGATTTATTGCTTTATCGATTTCTGCCTTATTGATTTGATCGGATTTACTGTATCGTACGGATTCTATTGATTTCATCGATTGACTACTAAGCATTGATATGTACATAGATAGATATAAATATTGTATTGATAGCATGAACATGGACATCGTATAGATTCATTGTACTACTGCCTACTGTTTCTGTATTGTATTGATTGCTTTATAGATTCATTGTTCCGTATCGCTTTTCTCGACTGATTTCATTGATTCGACAGCATCGATTTGATTGACGGATATGGATTGATTGAGTTGATTTATCGATTTGTCTACCGCTGCATTGACTGGTTTTATTGACTATTGATTTCTGCTGC
This sequence comes from Dendrobium huoshanense, assembly GCA_016618105.1. Taxonomy (NCBI): domain Eukaryota; kingdom Viridiplantae; phylum Streptophyta; class Magnoliopsida; order Asparagales; family Orchidaceae; genus Dendrobium; species Dendrobium huoshanense. The sequence goes on along the minus strand of CM028346.1, from coordinate 27,380,174 downwards.
ATAGACTCATTGACCATTGACTGATTCGGATTGATAGATTGACATGCATATTGATAGCATCGCCGTGCTTTGATTTCAGTTATATGTATTAGGTGACCTGCTGGGCTTTGTAAAGCTCATTATATGTGATTGATATTTTCAGGTCAGGGCTTGGGAGCAGGAGATAGGAATTGATCCAGATCTTCAGGTTTTTGTCTTTTGGTCGATTGATGATTCTTTTGTACTCAGGACATGATAGTTTCTTTACTTATAATGATAGTGTAGTTCCTGAGTATTGTACATGATGTTTTGAGATATGAATCGACTGATATATTGATGTTTTAAATTTTATAGATGTTTGATAGATTACTTACTGAAGGTTTTAGATAACTTTGGTAAATTGTTTGGGAAATCGATTGACATTCTTTCCAAGTTTGATCTTGGGGCGTGACAAAGTTTTTGATATCAGAGCAGTGTTATTGGAAGAATGGATTGTTACCAGAGTTGTAGGATTGGATTGAGAGATTGGGTAGATTGGGTAGCTTTAAGAGCTTCATTGGCATACATCATTGCATGTGTGTATTATTGTTTTGAATTGTGCAGGTGAAAAGATATGGATCCTCCAGCAGAATCCAGTGTACCAAATGAGCAACACAGCGCAGCTCTAGTACCTTCAGAGAGTATGATGCAGTTGGCTACTGCAATTGCACATGTTATGGGGGATGCCCAGAGCAAGATGAGTGGGAGCAAGGAAGAAGAGGTAGACATACACTTGCAGATGTTCCACAAGCCGAAGCCTCCGTTGTTCAAAGGGGCTGTGGGACCACAGGCTGCTGAGAATTGGATCATGAGGGTAGAAAAGATTTTTGACAGCATGCAGTGTCCGGGAAATAGAAAGATGCCATTAGCTGTGTTCCTGTTTGAAGGAGAAGCGGAGAGATGGTGGATTGGACAGCAGAGAGAGAAATTTCAGGGGAAGACCAATGCTGAGATCACCTGGGATGAGTTCACTGCAGTATTCAGGATGTGGTTTGTACCACCGTCAGCTCAGCGACAGATGCAGGAAGCTTTCATGAGATTGGAGCAAGGCCGCAAGTCAGTGATTGCAGTATGAGGCCGAGTTTACTGTACTTGCGAGGTACGCTGCTCATCTGATTCCTACTGCCGAGAAAAAGTGTTATAGATTCCTGCACGGATTGAACAGAGAGCTGAGGCATCCACTAGTACCTTTTCGGATCCATGAGTTTTCTGAGCTAGTGGAGCGAGCCCGATTGATAGAAATTGATTTGGCGACACCGGTATCGAGGTACGAGGATACCAGGAGGAGGAGAGATAAGGTACGACGAGATGATTCTGTTAGAGACAGAGATAGAGAGAAGAGAAGCAGGTATGAGGGTTCGAAGGGATCTGCATCGGGATCTGCGTCACGATCATCATCGATAGTATCATCTGGTGGTTCTGGCAAGTGCATTCACTGTGGTAGACGACATGCAGGTCAGTGCTACCTATTGACGGGACAGTGTTTTCACTGCGGACAACAAGGACACAGAGCAGCAGATTGTCCTCAGAAAGGACTGGGAGGAAGGACTGATTCTGGTACGGGTACAGGACAGCAGAGGACTGTTGGTTCGAGGGCCTACAGTGAGAGATCAGGGAACATGATGGATGATAGGGCTGTCAGAGATCAGAGGGAGACAGTTGCGCCACGACCTCCAGTGGTGCCACGCATCTACAGTCTACAGAGTTTACAGCATCGTGAGGATCAGCAACGACCGAAAAGTTCTACTGGTAAGATTGATTTGACTAACCGATTGATATTGACATATGAACATTGCATATTGACATTTGATTGATTGCATTGTGTGTTATGTATGGATTTCGAAGAGTTTTATTTTGTATTTGGATTTCGATCGGTTTGTTTTGCGTTGTTTGTTTTGCTTCGTACCTGTAGGGAAATGTCGGGACGACATTTTTCTAAGGTGGGGAGATTGTGAGATCTCGTTCCCTTACTGTTCCTCTCTAAATTAGATTTTCCTCCCAGAATCGGCCAGGACGAAGTTGAGATCGTCCAGGCCGATCAGTGCATTGAAAATAGCTGATTTCTGGTGAGTTTTCTGGAAGGATTTCTGTACAGATCGTCCGGGACGATGTTGAGATCGTCCAGGCCGATCTGTACTGTAGAAATTATCGGCCAGACAACAGCCCTGGGAACTGTCCAGGACGATCAGGATTTGATCTGATCGTCCCGGGACGATCTGGCGATCGGCCAGGCCGATCTGAGTAAGATATAAGGAAATGAGCTCATTTTGAGGAGAGAGAAAATCAGATTTTTAATTCAGATATTTTGAGGAGAGAGAAAGAGAAAGGGAAAAAGAGGAAAAGCTTGGTTTTGGAGGCCGCGGAGCGCTTTTCGTCCGACGCTGCTGTTGGAGAAAGTGTAGATCTCGTGGTAAGGACTCCGAACCCTTTTTCTGTTTTCGAAGATATTGTGTTTTGATCGAGTTGTGCACTGTTTTGTGTTTTGGTAGTCGAACTTTTGACCTGATTTTGATTTGACATAACTTTCACTGCACAACTTTTAGTATGTTATAGATATGACTATTGTACACGATTTGACTGTATTCTACGAAGATTTTACTGGTCGGAATTGATTCTACGCGATTTTAATTGAATAGAAAATTATCAGGACTTGATTTGATTTGGATTCTTTACGTTGATAGTCTTGTATTGATGCCGTGGATATTCGTTGGTAATTTGGAGAAATTCGGAATTTGTATCTTTTTGCCGGATTTTTGTGTAAATTCGATAGACTACCGTTACTCTGCCCGATTTTCGTATGATTTCTGTTTTGACTGAAATTGATAGATTGAATCGAGATGCATATGATTATTGATATGATTGCTTTAATATTGATTATTGATTGATTATTGATACTGATCACAAGTGGAACCTGGTTGAACATTGGTTGAAAATTGATAGACCTGTACAGGATGGTGGGCTGACGGGATTTCCTTTAAACATTGATTATTGATATATTGATGGGAGTCATAAGGAGTTTATTGATATGCCGACGGGCGAAAAGAGTGACGACTCTTATTGATTGAACCAATGTAAATGATATCTATAACAGCAATATGGATTCTACAACAGCAACATAGCTAGTAGATTGTACTTGTTCAGTATATAGTATTGAATTGCATGTTTACTGTATTGACTTACGGATTTATTGCTTTATCGATTTCTGCCTTATTGATTTGATCGGATTTACTGTATCGTACGGATTCTATTGATTTCATCGATTGACTACTGAGCATTGATATGGACATAGATAGATATAGATATTGTATTGATAGCATGAACATGGACATCGTATAGATTCATTGTACTACTGCCTACTATTTCTGTATTGTATTGACTGCTTTATAGATTCATTGTTCCGTATCGCTTTTCTCGACTGATTTCATTGATTCGACATCATCGATTTGATTGACGGATATGGATTGATTGAGTTGATTTATCGATTTGCCTGCCGCTGCATTGACTGGTTTTATTGACTATTGATTTCCGCTACATAGACTCATTGACCATTGACTGATTCGGATTGATAGATTGACATGTATATTGATAGCATCGCCGTGTTTTGATTTCAGTTATAGGTATTAGGTGACCTGCTGGGCTTTGTAAAGCTCATTATATGTGGTTGATATTTTCAGGTCAGGGCTTGGGAGCAGGAGATAGGAATTGATCCAGATCTTCAGGTTTTTGTCTTTTGGTCGATTGATGATTCTTTTGTACTCAGGACATGATAGTTTCTTTACTTGTATTGATAGTGTAGTTCCTGAGTATTGTACATGATGTTTTGAGATATGAATTGACTGATATATTGATGTTTTAAATTTTATAGATGTTTGATAGATTACTTACTGAAAGTTTTAGATAACTCTGGTAAATTGTTTGGGAAATCGATTGACATTCTTTCCAAGTTTGATCTTGGGGCGTGACAGCTTGTGCATATATGTATTTCCTCCATTTATCTTGAGTAGATGTAAGATGAACAAGTGGAAACATAAGTGGAAGTGGAGTTATAAGAGGAGTCGGCCTATATGTAATGCATCTATCTATCCTGAACATATGTGAGATGACCATGTGGAGGTATAAATAAAAGTGGAGATATAATAAGGCTTTAGGATATGTGCATATGAATCATGTTTTACATGATCTATATATATGTCATGCAGTTTATTCTAACTTCTTTTTCAAGTTTAAATGAAGTTCATGTTGTTGCCACATAGATGTTGAATAATGAATTATATTGTTGATTTTGATAACTAATGTTAATAATTAAATGCACTATTATAATCATATTATAAATAAAACATTGAATAATTTCCACATCACTTTAGCTCAATTGTAAAACTTCTTGCTTACTGCTTATTCAATTTATTTTAATTATGAATATTGAATTTTTTAGTAGGTCTCGAGTAGCCTATTGAGCATGTGGTGTGCTCGTCATATATATTTTTACATGCTAATTTAGGAAATGGTAAAGTCTCAGTAGAGTAGAGAAACGTTTGATAACTCAAAAGTTCAAGTTTTAGGTACACTTTTATTTTATAATTATTCTATTATAATTCAATCATTTATGTATATGAGTTAATATAAAGAAAAAGTTATAGTATATTGTACAATACTTTTGTGATAAAAAGTCAGTTGTTTATAATTTTGTAATTAGATGTTTTAGATGGTTCTTAATTTGCTTATTGATGATAAGACTAATTAGGAATAAGGACATTTCTTTTAATTAGATCTTTGGCATTGTTGACCTCGATTTTGCCCAGATTTGGGCCCGAACAGTTGACTTGGTCAAATTGACCAAGCCAGACCCTATGGCCCTCCCCGTTGGGTTCAATGGGTCGAGTCGAGTCTGTCGAGCCCGAGCTTGGACCCAAGGTCAACCCGGTTGACCAAGTCAACCAGTGTTGACCAATTTGGACCTTTTAGGCCTAAAATCAATTTTAAATTTATTTTCATGGTTTCTTGAGCTCGAGCCCCACCCCCTTGACTCTCTTGACTGGTTTGACCAAGTCAATCGTTGACTTGGTCAAACCAAGTCTTAAATAGGTGAAAATCACCTATTTAGAGCCCATTAAAGCCTCATTTAATGCCTTAATCAATTCCAAACGTTTTGGAATTCAAATCCACGACCTAATAACTGATATTTCCCTCCAAATTATATCATGATCGAATCTAGGCCGTTCAAGATAGAGGAGGAGCCTTAAATAGCCAAAAATTAGGTTTTGGAAAGGATCTTTTTGCCATTGCTCTCTCTCCAGACCTCCACAAGCTCTGAAATTTCTTGTGAGAGTTCATGGAGTTCCCCAACATCTTCCCCAACCAAGATCCCACGAGCTCGAGTCGCCGGCGGTGAGAACTCCGGTGAAACCGAGCCCCACGAAACTTTCGGGTCTTCTACCGTCCAATCCAAGGAGATTAAGATCTTGAGGTCAGCAGCAGAAATATTCCTGCCATTTCAAAGAATCCAACGAGCCCAAGAACGTAAAAATCGGACGGTTAGATCTTTCAAAATCCTTAGAATAGCTCACAACACATAGGGTAAAATAGCTTTTCGAAAAGCTGATTATTTTCCAAACGGACACTTCCCCATGATTTATGTTCATGTATAGGAGTGGTGTTTAAAATTTCGTAAAGTTTCGTCAAGTATTTTGAGAGAACAAGACGTTTTTTTTATTCTAGGATTTCGGTTCTCCCTATTGAACTGCATGAAATCGCAGCCGTTGATTTTGAGATCAACGGCTACGATTTCGCCGTTCTGTGTTTGGACCGAACATCAGATCTTGATCTTTGCCTACGTGGATAAGTGGCAATGATTGCGGGACCAATCCGATTCCGCCACTTGTCGCGCCGAGAGTTTTTCTGAAGTTTTTATTTATTTTAAATACTTTTAAGCCTATTTTTACTTAAAAAATCATAGAAAATTCATTTTTGATCCAATTTTTGCGTACAATACCTCGAATCGATCGTATTTTTGTCCCCGATATTTTAAAATTAGTTTCATTTAAAAATTATTTTTATTTACTTAATTCTTTAAAAAATAGTGAATATTCATTTTATTATTATTATTGTTAACTATTTATTTAGCTTTTATATATTATTTTATTTTTTTTTAATTATTTTTTTTAAATATTTTTATTATGTTATGTTACTGATTTGACATCATTATTATTTTTATTAGTATTATATTATTATTATTATTATTATTATTATTATTATTATTATTATCATTATTATTATTACAATTATTATCCTTTGTTATTATTTTGAAAACTATTTACTGTTATTATTATTATTATTATTATTATTACTGTTATTATTATTATATTTCAAATTATTTCAAAATTTCAGAGGTGTTCTGATTTTAAATTAATTATATTTGATAATTATTTTTAAACATTATTATTTCAAAACTATTTTAAAATTAGCTTTTTATTGCTCTTAAAACTTTAAAAATTCATGACTTTCTTGTTTTAAATCCGCTGTCGACGCACAATACCTCGTTTTGGGTGTATTTTGAATTCTGCATATTCTGGAGCTAGTTTTACATAAGATCTTTGAGTCTGTAAGTAGGTATTTTCAAAACAGCAAATAGCATTATTTTATAATTATTTAATTATCGTATTCAAACTTTGAAATTGTGTAACTTCTTCGTTTTAAGTCCGATGTCGACGCACAACACCTTGGTTTGGGTGTATTTTGAATTCTGCATAGTTTGAGACTATTTTCAGATAAAAATTTTGCTTATATTTTCTGTTATTTCAAAAAAAGTAAACTGCACTATTTTAAAATATTCTTTTATTACATTCATACTTCGAAAATTCATATCTTTGTCGTTCTAAATCGGATTTTGGCGTGTAACCCCTTGTTCTTTTCAGAAAAGAGAGCTTTATGTTTTGAAACTATTTCCAGCCCTTGATTTTGGCTGTTTTGACAGATCACTGTTTGGATTCGATTATTTGAGTACTTTTGATATTAAATATTAATTATAACATTATTTTTAGGATACAAACTATTTTCAAATTGCTTGAGACTTCGTTAGGGTGGTCAGCGAGTCTCCCATATATTTATTTATTACAAACTGATTTATTTTGAATTATCTTATTTTTCAAGAAAAATTTATATTTATATAATTATTTTAAATTATTTTGAAATTACTTATAATTAAATCCCCTAATTTTGGAAGATCTGCTATTCGATGAAATTTTAGACATGAGTTCTATGAATGAAGAGCAAATCATGGGGGAGTGGGTTAGTGGGTGATTGGATCCCCATCATTCACTAATCACTGCATTAGATGTCTTTTATTTCTTATTATTCGTAGAATGCATGTATATGATTGCACCACGAGCACTTAGCCTAAGCTCTCCTAGATTTAAGGACATGGTGTGTTTATTTCATTTTTGTACTCCCATGTATTTATTACCTTGAGGGTTAGTTAAACATCACTTTAAACCTTGATAACGTAGTGACACCTTAAGGACAACAATTAAGGACTCGTCTAACTAACTTAGAAGTTTTCTAGGAACTAGGATAGATCCCGGATTGACATGAAAACTTCAACACTTAAACCTAGTGACATCATAAGATTTTCATAATTTTCTGGAAATTTTTAGGAGCTTTTAGAGCCCTTAGCTAACCAACCATAATTAACCTGCTAATTAAGGCCCCGAGACCTTCCGGAAATTACAATAAATACATATTAGGTCAGAAAATTACCCATAATACCTTAAACTGACCAGAATATGATCCTTGACCTTAGATAAATAGGGATCCCTAGTTTGACTCCAGGTTGACCCCTAATTTGACCATAGGTGGAAATTACCGTTTTGCCCCTAATAAATCATTAAAAATTATTAAAAATCCCAAATTTTCCCCAAACACTTGGGATCACTTTCTCAGGTCATTCCTGACTTTTGGGAGTGATTTCAATCAGTTTGGAGTTGATTTGGAGCAAAACAATAAAAGGGTCATTTATTAGGAAATTTAGAAAATTCCCTTAATTATCCAATATTATAAAATCCATAACTAATTGTAGAAAATTCCAAATCAGGCAAACTCACTTGAGTTAGACTCCTATTATGGTCTAGTATTTATTAAAAATCTTAGGTTTCCAGAAAATGGCCTAGATTAGAAAGTCAACCTTTTTGGTCAAACGTAGTTCATTTAGGACCCGAAACTTAGAAAATTTATAACTTTGCCTAGAGAACTCCGATTTTAGCCTACTACCCGTCTAACTACTCGTATTAAGGTCTAGTATTTTCCTAAGGTAACAGGAGATCCAGACTTAGCCTTTTTCCCATAGTGACCTTTTTTGGACCATTAGCTTAGTTCCTAGGAGGACCTAGAACTTGCTAAAATTGGTTAATATAACTTTAACTTCCAATATCATTACCCTAAGCTCTTAAAATTGATCAACAAACTGAAATAATTAAAATACACTCTAATTCACTAATATTTGAATTTCAACAAAAATTTCCTTTTCTGGCCTACAATAGACGTGAACTTTAGACAATTTTAACTAATTACCCCACTTAGGACCTATCCAAACCACACTAGCCTTACACACACATAGAATTGTTTGCTAGGACACCACTTCTAGATCTAGGTTAGGCCGCTGGGGTTTACTTTTCTGCTGTGTGCCAGAGCTTTTCGTAGTTTTCACTGCATGCTGTTTGAAAAATGGTTGGTGTGTTTGCTTACTTTTTCTGCACTCTGGATGTGAGCGCTAGATTTACCCCTAGGTTAGGAGCGTCATATATATATACTGTTCTTCCGTGCAGGTGGCCATGCTCAAGCTGATAAAAGGGGGGGGGGGCACCATTATATTTTCTAATGTTGTCTTATGCAGGTGCTTGCTCAGCCCCCCTAAATAAATAAGGGATAAATTATTAATTATAACTACACAGGTGGAGCGCTTAGCCCTCAAAATTAAGAGCATGGCTTGGCACAGGGTCAATGGTGTTAGCATTTTTTTATATGAACTGCTTGAGATTTTTATTAGGATAACCATGCAGGTCCTTTTAGAATTTTCTTCTTTTCAATTAATGTAATATTTGTAATAATTATTAAGAGTTGTGAAAACAACTATGAGTCGGGATATTCTTATCCAACTCGGATTCCAAAAGAAGAAGACATCCCTAAGGGGAGAGTCTTCTTCCATTTGGAAGATCGAGTTGGATGGCTTTAGATATCTAAAGAGAAAATGCAATACCCCCATATTGGGAGAATTGTCTCTTCGTTTGGATATTCAAGCCACGACGGATCCAAGGAGTCCAAGGAGGAGATTTCCAAGGAGTCCAAGGAGGAGAGATCCAAGAAGTCCAAGGAGAAGATACCCAGAATACTAAAGATTTGAAGACCCAATATCCCACTCAAAGTTGTTGGCGTCTGTCATAGGCTTAAAAATCCGGGTTGTTGGCAGTGGTGCCCGGCCACTTTATTTTCTGCATACCCTGGGTTGTAATTAAAGGACAGTTGGCCTATGGACATTTATTTGATTAGTTTGTGGATTTATATTGATATGCTTACCTGATTACGCTTAGAAATATCTACTTTTTCTAGGTTTCTTTCTTGCATGCCGTTTTTGTTTTCGCCTGGATCGTATTAGGCTCATTAAGGACTATAAAATTCTTCTACTCGTAATTAATCTCCAAAAATTTAAGTTTTAAATAACATAGAAACTTAACGAACCTAGGGAATTGCCGGAATCGTCCGGGGTCACATGCATATTACTGCATCTTTCTTTCCTTGTTATAAGACATCTCCCTGCCTGCGGGTAGAGTCCGGATAATCTGGCCTATGAGGATGAAGTGCCGGACCTAGGGAGACTCAGTCTTTTCTAAAAATTTATTTTCTATAAGTCTGTTTTTAAACTTCTATAGCATTCATGAGCTGACATTTTAACTAGCATGCATTGCATTAGAAATCAATTTAATTAAAATTTAATTGCATTAGTTAGGGGCATTCACCCAACATAAGTCCAGGACCACTTAGGAAATCCTCTAGATGTTAGTCCTATTTCCAATAAATTGTACCTCCCACCCATCTTTCATAAATGATCTGATAGCATGGTTTTGAAGCGATTAGGTGGTTAGCTGGCTCCCCCAATCCAGGCCGGGGTAAGTCCAGGTTTTGCACTGCATTAGCTAGGACGCGGGTCTTAGTGTTTCGTAGAGCACTAAACCCAACCTATATTTAGGATTCGAGGCTACTACATTCAGTCTCGTAGTATGCCTTAAATAGTAGGTAGGTCCCTTCTTTTCAGGGACCCTAAATCCTACTTATCTGCGCCATAGGATGACGCCACCTCCATCCTTCCCTCACGCATGTGATTGATTGCATGATGTTTCTTTCTCTAGTTTCCATTTAGTACCCTAGAGCCTCCGAGTGCTGGTATGAGCCACACATGTTGATCCAACCATTCAGACCTTTCTTTCCTTTGAGTAGGATTTCACAGTCTATACCCTTGTGTCGATCCCACTTTAGGAGAGGATAATGTATGATCCTTAATCGAGATTTTTCTCAGGCTCTGGCCTGGAATGTAATTAACCACGGGGGCTTGCGCCCGTGGGAAACTCGGTCCCACATCTACTAAACCCCATTCGAGCTCTTTCATCGGGTGGGGGAAACCCGTGATTAGGTCGTGTATATTGCTACCCATCGAGGTGTGTTGGTGAAAGCCTCTATCCTCAATGGTTAGTCGTATGCACGATCCAATCTGTCCCTTCCAATCGACCCGTTCGCGCTGTGCTCTTTTGGAGGTCCACAGGCATGACATTAAGGTAGAAGAATAATATTCGATCTCATCATGAATAACTTTTTCCAATTACTCAATATCCTAAATCAGACACCATTGCCTCCAAATCTCTATTGTATAAAACTCACCTCCCCTATCCTCTATTCCTTAATATTTTTGGGCTACTAAAGAATGAATGAGAGGAAATGGAAATAAAATTGATATTTATAAGCCAAGGGTATGCTAGTAAGAAATAAAAAAATTATACATAAAGTTAATTTTCACAAATATTACACCAAGCCACGAGCACACCAACAAAAAACTATTCACAAATTAGATGCTAGACTACTATAAAAAGTGAATTGTATATGATGTGTTCAATTAAATCATACCCTATTGTAACAAAATCATATAGCAATCACCATCTTAATCATATGTATGATCTATGGGTCATATGTCTCATGGTTCAAAGAAAAAAAATATTTAGATTCACATTGTACCACTCATATAAGAGCATCGAAATAATTAAATATGGATATACATAAAGTTAATTTTTCAAGGAAGTTAATGCACATGCATAAATACTTGATTCAAGCCGGGCATAAGTTGAGTCACATGCATGCATACCGAGTTACTATCTTAGTAGCTATTACAAAACCATCCTATTTATGCCCAAAGTTTGCTTTAAAATAGACCAATTCAAGTAAAACTTCTCGATCTAAAAGAATAGCTAGCCATCTAGCCTATTGTCCACTTATCATATTATGATTGATTTTGTACTATGGATGAATGCTAGCACTTCTTAATTAGGCTTGAATTTTTCCAAAGAAAATTGTGTACACGTGATGATAGTATTCAATTATTTAAAATCCTCCTTACCACTCTCCCACTCAATTTTTTGGCAACATGTGTATTCTCCAAACTCTATAAATACCAATATTGTTGCAAAAATACATCTCTTACTATGTGTTATGAACTCCAAGTCTCTCGTACTTATGAACTTCCTCCATCTTAAATTCTCTTATGGCACTCAATCTTTCATTTTCTAAGCTTTGTGAAGTAAGTGATAGCTAGCTTCCTTTTTCGAAAAATTAATTATTATTTTAGCTTTGTTATTTCTTAAGTTTTAAATCATGACATTTACTTAAACCATTGTTTCATTATAGCTTCTAAGCATCTATGTAACTTCAACTTGCTAAGTATTTATTTTGTATATGAATTTCCCATTTTATGATATTCGACTTTGATTTTAACTTCATGCATCTCTTGTTAGTTTTATGACAACTTATGAAGTTAAAAGAGAGGTCTCATATGGTCTTAAGCCTAAGAAAGGTTCTTATTATTTGATTTTGGGAGTGGCTGCTTGATTTTTTGAAAGGTGAACCATAAACTCCCAAATGAAGCAGCCATCAACCATTAATATTCTTACCTTCACTGTTGATAATCTTAAGTTGTTTGATGTCACATAGTTACTGCTAAAGCTTTAAGAACATTTCAATTGTTGGATATGATGGCAAAAGGTCTGATCCAAATAGAGGTATAAAGAGCTTTCCTCTAATTGAGATGGTCTGATTGTTCCAAAAAGACTATTTTTTTTCATTTTACAAACAGATTAGGCACCAGTATCATGAACCAAATTGAACAGGAGAAACTAAAACCACTTAAACCTCTTTTGTTCTTTCGATTAAGAGCTAAAACACTTCTTCCTTTTTCGATTGAGATCCACTAACCAGGCCTTCTACTTCTTAGTTCCTTCCTCCAACAATTCTGAGGGACCAAGTTGTGCTAGCGACATCATCTCTCTCTTTCTCTCGCCCACAATCATTGCAAGTTTACTTTAAATTATTTCTATCGATCTGTTTCCTTGCGGCTTAATTATTATTTTATTATTATTTGTTTACTATTTAGGTGGTTTAGATTTCTTTTCGTTGGTATTTTATATGTTAACTAATTTTAATCTTAAATTTAGATTCTGATTGAAATTGCTTTAAGGTTCAATTACATGTTAAGTTCATGATTTTCAGAGTTTATTACATCATAAGCACTGATAAATCTAACTTGAATGTGGGGTAATAGGTTGACTACATTTCACCTATATCATATAACCATTACTGTTATTGCCTATTTGTGTTGATACTAATACAAACACTTGCCAACTTCATTACTTGTCAACATCAAAGTTGACACACGTCGTTACCTATAAAGCTGATATAGACTATTGGCTAATACTGATGCTTTTCAAATTCATCACTCGTCGTCACCACTAATGTCATTGCATGACATCAATTATAACGTCGATGCATATCACTGACATCAATATTGATGCCCATTGACTTCTTTGCATGTTATTACTACCGAAATCGATTTATGCATGCCTTCAATACTAACATTGATACCCATCAGTTTCATTGATCGTTGTTTCTACATGCATGTCATTGCCTATATGGCTAATTTATGCCATTGACAATAACACTGACACCCATTTGACTTTAGCGCGTACCGATGTTACTAATGTTGTTGCAACCCATGATCTACGGGGCTAACGCACGTCATCGACACCAACACTGACGCCTATTGACTTTATTACATGCATCACCACCAACTTCATTGTATGTCATCATCTATAAGGCTGATATACATTATTGACACCTATATTAATGCATGCTAACGTCGTCACTCGTCGTCGCCATCAACATTGATGCAAATCATTACAAATAATGTTGATTAATATCGTTGACACCAACTTTAACTCTCATAAAAGCTTGCTTGGACCTACATCAATCTAGATAACTTTCTGAAGTAGTTCGATAACAAAAAAGGACCAAAGCCGCTTGAATTTGATTCTCTTTCTAGGATCTTTCCATTTCTATATTTAAGCTGGCAGCTCAAGGGGAATTATTTGGCAAATAAAGATTTAAGTGAATTTTATTATTTTTATATAAAAAAAGGCCTGGCTCCACTACACTCTAGATAGCGATGTTGCTGCACCGACCCAAATCACTTGAAAATAAAAAAAAAAAAAAAAAAAAAATCGAGAGCTTAGCACCCTACCGCCCCCAAACCTACTGTCGCAACCTTCTGAAGAGAAAAATCCAGGTTTTGATTTTCATGCATACACACCCTCAGGACCTACTTCATAGCAGATTTCAGACATTTACATATACACTATCCCCAGACTCATACATAGTGAAAGTGTATAAAATTCCTTTAAATTAAAGTGGGTCAGAACACGTGCAACAAAAAATACCACTTTTGTGGGATTACATAATTGATTTTATTTGTATTAAATATTTATTAGTTATATTATTACCTTTAAATTAAGCATGAATATAATTAATAAGCCAATTAAAAACATGAAATAAGTAACTTCTTATTCTATTTTAAACATTTTAAAATGTATTCAATATCATAAAATAATATTTTCATAAATACTTACAGCAAAATTATTTCATAATACCAAACAAATAATTTTATGATAACTATTTTCTTAGAAGCATCAATTAATAATATCTTGATCGATAACCTCTAAATTATCTACTAATAACTAAGTTGAAGAAGAGAAAATGATACATTATAATGCGTATCATAAACAAATAAATCTGAAATCAAAGTGCATACCTTCCATTAATATAAAATAAATAAAAATGGATAATTTTAATATATTTTTTGCATTTTCAAATTTTAATATATAAAAAAGAAATTTCTAAACTTTTAATTTCAAAATCTAGTATGAACAGAAGTTCATGATCTTTCCTTCTTTATACTATTTTAATTACACGTGCATAAAATACGTGGTAATAAAATTTTAAATATCAATAATAAATACAAAAATTTGTAACTCAATCAATGTGATAAAATAAAATTTTTGTTGCATTTTATAGATAAGTTTGCAAACCTATTTGTCATATTAAATATGATGAATTCTTAACAACTTGATGATTTAGTATCTTATGAAAGAGACTTTAGAAATGTCAATACTTGCTCTCTGTTTTGGTGGTGGGATGGTTCTGTTTTTTTGGAGAAGTTGAGGTTTGGTTTATTGTTGCATTCTTTTTTTGGGGGTGGCCGGGTTTTCATTTTCTGGGTTGTATTGACTGATTGCTTTTGTGGTCAAGTTTATTGGTGCCTTCTGCTAACAGTGTGATTTGGTTGACTAACTGAATTTTTATCTGTCGTATTTCTCTATTTTTTTGCATTTGGAGGATTTGGTTGTTGTGTTGATGATCCTGTTCTTATTGAGTGGTGTTTTTGTGGTAAGGGTTACAAGTGATTTGGTGGTAGATTCGGAGTGTGGCTACTCTATTATATAGTTTCTATTTATAGCTGATGTTCCTTCTTTGTGAGATTTTTATGGTTTGCTCATTTTGATAACTAGATATGCTGGGGTTGATCTGTTGGTGTTTATATGTGGCTCTTGTTCTTGCTTGGATTCATTTCCTTTCATGTTTGACGTTATTTCCTTTCAAGGTCTTTTTACAGGTTTGCTGATTGCTTTCTACTGCCTATTAGTATTTTGAGATCTGATGTTGATCCTTTTGGATATTTTTTGGGTCTTGGCTCCATGCTATCCTTTTTTTTTTAATTATTTTTTAACTAGTAACTACGACAAATGATGATGCGGTGCATCACGTCGCCGATTAGTATATTTATCACAATATTACTTAGTTATCTTAAATATTACTTAGTTATCTTGAATAGCTTTTATTTTATTTAGTAATCTTGTGAAGCAGCTTTCCGTTAGCATTGTTGCTGCTCCACCTTCTTGTTTTCCTTATTTAGGCGAGTAGTTCCAGCGGCTCAATTGGTGCAGTAGGCATTTGTAGTAAGAGCCAGTTTTGTCTCTTGGATGCTTGTTTATCTTCTCCTGTTGAGGATGAAGAAGGTATTGAATGATATAGTTTCTCAGGCCTTTGCCTTGGCAATATTGCTGTCCTCCTGTGGTGTTTTTAGCTTTGTGAACCTGCTTCTTCCACCATATACCCCATCAGTTTGGTATCAGAGCCGGAGGCTCAGAGAGATGGCAGAGTCCAGAAAGCGTGTGACGAGCGAGGATGACCGAAGTTTGGAGGCACTTTGGGCCGCACATGCTGGAGTAGAGAAACGATTGGATGATATGGCGGCGGCGATATAACGACTCACTACCGCCTTACGTCGTGATCCACCTATCCGAGCAGGTGATGTCCCCGTTCGGGCGGGGAGACCAATTCCCCCTGTACAGACACCAGTCGGCGGAGGAAGAGGCTATCTGAACAGAGGACGTCGACGAGCTACACTGGTTCCAGATTGGTCTGAGACCGAAGACGAACGTGACAGCTTCATTCCGGACGACTTTTCGGACACCGACATAGATGCTATCGAGCGACGACCCCGTCGTCACTTGGGACGTGAACGACATCACGGTGAGTTTCGCGTAAAACTTGATATTCCCTTCTTCGATGGCAGGTTACACATCGAAGATTATCTCGACTGGGAACGGTCGGTGGAGAACTTTTTCGATTATATGGAGATCGAAGCTGAAAAACAGGTGAAGTATGTTGCCTGTCGACTCAAGGGAGGCGCGAGCGCCTGGTGGTCTCAACTACTGCAAACTCGGCGACGAGAAGGAAGGGGTCCAGTTCGGAACTGGACGCGGATGAAACAGTTGCTGCGGTCACACTTTCTTCCAACCGATTTTGAACAAATATTGTATTTGAAGTATCAACACTGTGTGCAAGGGCAGCGCACTGTTAGTGACTATACAGAGGAATTTTACCGCCTGACCGCTCGCAATGATCTAAACGAGACTACCAATCAGTTGGTAGCCCGATGTATCGGAGGGTTGAAAGATAGCATTCAAGATAAGTTAGAATTAAACTCGGTTTGGTCATTGTCACAAGCGGTTAATTTCGCATTGAAGGCTGAGATTCAGCTTACAAGACAACTACGAAGTCAGTCGCATAGACGCTCTTTAGTGGAACCTGGAGCAGAAGTAGCCAAACAGCAGTCCCCTGCTTTTCGCAAACCTTCACCGTTAAATGATGGTAGCGGTTCAATACCTTAGGAAAGCCAAACACTGATCCAAAAGCTCCTAGCAAGCCGAAATTTCCTCTTAAAGAGAATCCATATCCACAACCACAGGGACTTAAGTGTTTTAGATGCTTTTAACCCGGGCATAAGTCCAATGAATGCCCGAATCGGCAGCAACTACAATTACTTGACGGAGAGGGGGAATTTGATCCCGAGCAGCTGGAAGAGGAGGAGAATGTAGATGTGGAGGATGTTGTCGGCGATGAAGGGGACCCACTGATATGTGTTTTGGAGAAATTACTCTTAGCCCCGAGACAGCCAGGAGATTCACAACGACATGCCATTTTTAAAACCAAATGTACCATTGGCGGTAAGGTTTGCGATCTACTCATCGACAGCGGGTGCACTGAAAATGTCATTTCACGAGCTGTTGTTCAATCTTTGCAACTCAAGACTACGAAGAACCCGCACCCCTACAAGATCGGATGGGTTAAGAAGGGAATGGAGACCGTAGTGACAGATATGTGCCGGGTACAATTCTCCATTGGCAAGCATTATAGTTGCGAAGTGTTATGTGATGTGGTGGAGATGGACGTGTGTCATCTAATTCTTGGCTGTCCGTGGCAGTTCGATGTAGGTGCTATATATGATGGCCGCGCCAATACGTATGCTCTAGACTGGAAAGGGAAGCGACTTAGATTGTTGCCTTATGCTGCGGGTTCTAAAGACTCCACTGCTAATGTTCGGCCAGCATTGCATTTAGTCTCGGGCAGTGCCTTATTAGCTCATTGGAAGGAGGAAGTGCCACTGTTCGCATTGGTGATCAAGGAAGAGGCTGCCGATAGCACATCTGGATTTGATAAACCCGCCCTTGAGTCTCTGTTGACACAGTTCCGGGATGTCCTGACAGAATCTTCAACTCCCATATTACCGCCCTTGAGGGCCTTACAGCATCAAATTGATTTTGTTCCTGGATCTACATTACCAAACCTACCGCATCATCGTTTAAGTCCGAAAGAGCATCATATTCTCCAGCAATTAGTTGATGAATTGCTGAAAAATAATTTGATCCAACCCAGTCTAAGTCCGTGTGCAGTACCGGCGCTCTTGGTACCCAAGAAAGACGAAAGTTGGCGGTTATGCATTGACAGCAGAGTAATTAACAAAATCACCATCAAGTTCAGGTTCCCAGTACCGCGGATAGAAGAGCTATTGGAAAAGCTGGCAGGAGCCACTATATTCTCTAAGCTGGATTTCCGTAGTGGATACCACCAAATCCGCATCCGACCAGGTGACGAGTGGAAGACTGCCTTCAAGACTCGCCATGGGTTATACGAGTGGAAGGTAATGCCATTCGGATTGTGCAACGCACCTTCGACCTTCCTGCGGTTGATGAATGAAGTCTTAAAGCCATTTCTTAACGTCTCTTGCGTTGCATATTTCGACGACATACTCGTCTTTAGTCCGACGCTGGCCGATCACCTGCGGCATTTGGCAGAAATATTTCTTGTACTTCGGAAGAATCAGTTATTTTTGAACCCAAGTAAGTGTGACTTCACCGTCTCTACTATTCATTTTCTTGGTTTTATCGTGTCAGCTGCAGGAGTTCAAGTTGACACTCGCAAAGTGGAAGCTATACAGAACTGGCCAATGCCAAACTCATTCACGAAAGTCCGCAGTTTTCATGGTCTCGCAAACTTTTATCGCCGGTTTATCAAAAACTTCAGTTCAATTATGGCTCCCAATACTGATTGCCTAAAACTTAAACAATTCCATTGGGGCAGTGCTCAGATTGATAGCTTTGCAGCCATAAAGGAGGCCTTATCTACCTCACCTGTGTTGGTCTTACCCAACTTCGAAAAACCTTTCCAAGTGGATATTGACGCTTCCGGGGTGGGTATTGGGGCTGTTCTAAGTCAGGAGAACAAACCGGTAGAGTTCTTCAGCGAGAAATTATGTCCGTCGAGACAGAAATGGAGTGTTTATGAACAAGAACTATATGCGGTGGTGCGGGCCTTGAAGCAATGGGAATCATACTTGCTCCATTCAGAATTCGTCCTGTGTAGTGACCACCGAGCGCTGCAATTTATAAATCAACAAAAGCACATTAACAGGATGCACGCCCGCTGGATTTTATTTCTACAACGGTTTTCCTTTGTGTTACAACACAAATCTGGCACTCACAACAAGGTGGCGGACGCTCTGAGCCGGAGGCCATCACTGCTCGTTCAGTTGCAGATCGAAATTACAGGGTTGGAGTGTTTAAAAGAGTTATACGCCATAGATACAGATTTTTCGAAGATTTGGGAAGATTGTTCCAATGGGGGTGCCTCACAAGAATTTGCTATTAGACATGGATTCCTTTTTCGTCATGCGCAGCTATGCATCCCTGAGTCATCTTGGAGGCCGCAACTCATCAAAGAAGTCCATTGCGGGGGACTCGCTGCTCATGTGGGACGAAACAGCACGTATCTTCAGCTGCGAAGTAGATTCTTCTGGCCACATTTACACAGAGACGTGATGAGGTTTGTTGAACGGTGCCCCATCTGCCAAAGTTATAAAACCGGTGGACAACTCAGTGGCTTGTATCTTCCATTACCCACGCTGACCACTATTTGGGAAGATTTGAGCCTTGATTTCGTGTTGGGATTACCTCGTACTCTGCGTGGACACGATTCGATCATGGTGGTGGTTGATCGCTTTTCCAAGATGGCCCATTTCATCGCTTGCAAGAAGACATTCGATGCCTTAAATGTCTCACGTGTTTTTTTTTTTCGGAGATCGTTCGATTACACGACGTTCCTCGGAGTTTAACATCCGACCGTGATGTTAAATTCATTAGCAATTTATGGAAGGAATTATGGGCAAGGTTACACACGGAAATCAAACTAAGCACAGCTTATCATTCTCAGACGGATGGACAGACCGAGGTGGTGAATCGAACACTTGGTAATCTTCTCCGCTGTCTAGTGCAAGACCACCCTAAGTTATGGGATGAACTCTTGGGTCAAGCCGAATTTGCTTACAATAGCATGACCAACCGATCCACCGGGAAAAGTCCTTTTAGCGTGGTTTATACTAAACATCCAAACCACACTGTTGACATGGCCGTGCTTCCGCAATGTAGCAGCAAACCAGCAGCCGAATTTGCTGAACAATTTTCTCAGATGATTCAAGAGGTGCGACGGAAGCTTGAAGAGTCCAATTTGAAGTATAAGGAGGCCGCAGACAAGCACCGCAAGAAGCGGGAGTTCAAAGTTGGAGATCTAGTTATGATCCGTGTAAGGCGAGAACGCTTCGGCCAAGGATCCTACTCCAAATTAAGTCCCCGGAAGATTGGACCGTTCTCTATTCTTAGACAAATAAATCCTAACGCTTATGTAGTGGATTTACCCAACCATTACAATACTTCCAACACGTTCAATATAGGCGATCTCACAACATATCACCCACCGGATGCGGCACCAACGAATCTTTCATCTCCAGATTCAGATTCTTCTGTTAGAGGGGGAGAATGATGCGGTGCATCACGTCGCCGATTAGTATATTTATCACAATATTACTTAGTTATCTTAAATATTACTTAGTTATCTTGAACAGCTTTTATTTTATTTAGTAATCTTGTGAAGCAGCTTTCCGTTAGCATTGTTGCTGCTCCACCTTCTTGTTTTCCTTATTTAGGCGAGTAGTTCCAGCGGCTCAATTGGTGCAGTAGGCATTTGTAGTAACAGCCAATTTTGTCTCTTGGATGCTTATTTATCTTCTTCTGTTGAGGATGAAGAAGGTATTGAATGATATAGTTTCTCAGGCCTTTGCCTTGGCAATATTGCTGTCCTCCTGTGGTGTTTTTAGCTTTGTGAACCTGCTTCTTCCACCGTATACCCCATCAAATAAATTATTATATAAGTATACATGTTAGACGATTGTATTAAGAGGTTCTAGCAATTATTAATCAAATTTATAAATTTTTCTAAATCACTCAAATTAGATGTGCAGTATAAAGATGATGAAATTTTCTTTTCTCAAACTAAGTATATTATTTAATTTGATTATGTAGTTCAGCATGAAGGGGTTTCAAATCCATATGCACACCCATGAACTTATCAACTAAGTTAGATAAGGGCATCTCCAACCGAAAGTCTCATTTTTCACTCCAAAATATCGTGAAACTAAAAAATGCCGTGATTAATCTTCAATCGAATGTCATTTTACCCCGTAACGATCGTTTGCGCATTTCTTCGGCAAGTTCGATAGAGTCTAAAAAATGGCGAAGATGAACAGTGCTACGTCAATATTGACATCGCACTATTCATCCTCGATGAAATGGCGTAAGAATTGCCGCTCGGTTGGAGCGACCGAAGAACGGCCATCGGAGATGCTCTAAGGTCCTTAGGTGGGAAATCAATAAAACCTAAGCTCTAAATAGGCATGATGGGTTCAATACTGCACTTAAACTGCTAGTAGACCTAACATAGCATTTTGTTGTAGGAAAATGTACTAGATTTCCAGGCTGATTCTAGATAATCCCATTTGACTATAATATAAACAGATCTTTAGATACTGATTAGTACACTTAATTTAGACTTATGATACATTAAGTATGATTTTTCATTTCAACTTATATGATATTCTAATGTTGACTATGCTGAATGCAGAATTGACCTAAAGAGTAATGGAGACTAATTCGTTCTTTGAATTTTCTTTATTTTTTAGTTTAAGGGTTGTTTGATTGGCTAAAAAAAAGAATGATATGTAAAAAGAATATTTTGGAGTTATTCGGATGAGTGTAAAGTAAATTTAGGTGAATGCTATTTTTTTGTTTGACTCAAAGTAAAATGAATGTAATGTAAAGTTTAAAAATGGTGTCCGGTAGCGGGTGAAAGCTACGGCGGAGGGTTGCGACAAAGATGGTGGCTGGCGGGTGGCAGCGTACGGAGGGTGGTGGTGGTGGTGGTCAGCAGGTGGCAGTGGTGGGGGATGGCGACTGACGGCGGTGGTGGCCGGAAGGTTACTGTAATATCTCGTTTCCTTACTGTTCCTCTCTGATTTGGATTTTCCTCCCAGAATCGGCCAGGACGAAGTTTAGATCGTCCAGGCCGATCAGTGCATTGAAAACAGCTGATTTCTGGAGCTATTTCTGGACAGAATCGTCCAGGACGATATTGAGATCGTCCAGGACGATTTGCACTGTTCCTAAAATCGTCCTGATCATCGCCCTGGAGTATCGGCCAGGACGACCAGAATTGGTCTGATCGTCCAGGCCGATCGAGACGATCGGCCAGGCCGATCCATGTATGATATAAGGAAATGAGCTCGTTTTGAGGAGAGAGAAAATCAAAATTTAAAATCAGATATTTTGTAGAGAGAGAAAGAGAAAGGAAGAAAAGAGAAAAGTTGATTTTCGGAGACCGCGGAGCGCTTTTCGTCCGACGCCGCTGTTGGGAAAAGTGAAGATCTCGTGGTAAGGACTCCGAACCCTGTTTCTGTTTTCAGAGATTTTGTGTTTTGACCGAGATATGATCCGTTTTGTGTTTTCGTAGTCGACTTTTCGACCTGATTTTGATTTGACAAGACTTTCACCGCACAACTTTTAGTATGTTATAGATATGATTATTGTACACGATTTGACTGTATTCTACGAAGATTTTACCGGTCGGAATTGATTCTACGAGATTTTAATCGAATTCTACGTGATTTTAATCGAATAGAAAATAATCGGGACTGGATTTGATTTGATTTCTATAGGATAATAGTCTTGTATCGATGTTATTGATATTCCTTTGTAATTTGGAAAGATTTGGAAACTGTGTCTTTTTGCAGGATTTTTGTGTAAATTTGACCGACTGCCGTTACGCTGCCCGATTTTCGTATGATTCCCGAATTGTATGAAATTGATAGATTGAACTGATATGCATTGATTATTGATATGATTGCTTTAATATCGACTATTGAATTGCTTATTGATTGAATTGACTATTGATACTGATCGCAAGTGGAACCTGGTTGAACATTGGTGGAGATTGATATTGATACCTGTACAGGATGGTGGGCCGACGGGCTTTCCTTTAAACATTGATTATTGATTATTGAAGGGAGATATAAGGAGTTTATTGATATGCCGACGGGCGAAAAGAGTGACGACTCTTATTGATTGAACCAATGTATTATCTACAACAGCAATATGGATTCTACAACAGCAACATGACCAGTAGATTGTACTTGTTCAGTATATAGTATTGAATTGCATGTTTACTGTATTGTTTTATAGATTCCTGTTTTATCGACTTTGATTGGATTTACTAGATCGTACGATTTCATTGATTTCACTGATTGATTTCTGTGCATCGACTTTGAGCATTGATATAGAAATGGATGGATATAGATATTGCATTGATAGCATGGACATCGTACTACTGCTTATAGATTCATTGATATTGCTGCCTATAGACTTATAGATTCACTGTCGCTACTGTTCTTCACTGTATTGACTGTTTTATAGATCCATTGTTTCGTATCGCCTTTCTCGATTGATTTCAATTGATTAGATCGTATTGATTTGATAGCATCGATTTGATTGACGACGTGGATTGATTTAGTTGATTGATTGAATTGATTTATCGTATTGCCTGCCGCTAGCATTGACTGGTTTTATTGACTATTGATTTCCGCTGCATTGACTCATTGACCATTGACTGATATGGATTGATAGATTGACATGCATATTGATCGCATTGCCGTGCTTTGATTTCAGTTATAGGTATTAGGTGACCTGCTGGGCTTTGTAAAGCTCATTATATGTGGTTGATATTTTCAGGTCAGGGCTCGGGAGCAGGAGATAGGCATTGATCCAGATCTGCAGGTTTTTAGTTCTTTTGATAGATAGTTGATTCTTTTGTACTCAGGACAGGATAGCTTTTCTACTTGTATTGATATTGTAGTTCCTGAGTATTGTACATGATGTTTTGAGATATGAATCGACTGTTATATTGATGTTTTAAATTTTATAGATGTTTGATAGATTGCTTACTGATGGATTTATAGATAACTCTGGTAAATTGTTGTGGAATTGATTGACATTCTTTCCAAGTTAGATCTTGGGGCGTGACAAGTTGGTATCAGAGCAATGTTATTGGAAGAATGGATTGTTACCAGAGTTGTAGGTTTGGATTGAGAGTTGGGTAGATTGGGTAGCTGTAAGAGTTCATTGGCATACATCATTGCATGTGTGTATCATTTGTTCTGAATTGTGCAGGTGAAAAGATATGGATCATCCGGCAGAATCCAGTGTACCGAATGAGCAACACAGCGCATCTCCAGTACCTTCAGAGAGTATGATGCAGTTAGCGACTGCGATTGCACATGTTATGGGGGATGCCCAGAGTAAGATGAGTGGGAGCAAAGAGGAAGAAGTTGACAGACATTTGCAGATGTTCCACAAGCTGAAGCCTCCGTTGTTCAAAGGGGCTGTAGGACCACAGGCTGCTGAGGATTGGATAATGAGGATAGAGAAGATTTTTGATAGTATGCAGTGTCCGGGGAACAGGAAAGTACCATTGGCAGTATTCATGTTGGAGAGTGAGGCAGAGAGATGGTGGATTGGACAGCAGAGAGAGAAATTCCAGGGGAAGACCAATGCTGAGATCACCTGGGATGAGTTCACTACAGTATTCAGGATGTGGTTTGTACCACCGTCAGCTCAGCGACAGATGCTGGAAGCATTCATGAGATTGGAGCAAGGCCGCAAGTCAGTGATGCAGTACGAGTCCGAGTTTACTGCACTTGCGAGGTACGCTGCTCACTTGATTCCTACTTCTGAAGACAAGTGTTATAGATTTCTGCACGGATTGAATAGAGAGCTGAGGCAACCACTAGTACCTTTTCGGATCCACGAGTTTTCTGAACTAGTGGAGCGAGCCCGATTGATAGAAATTGATTTGGCGACACCAGTATCGAGGTACGAGGATACCAGGAGGAGGAGAGATGACGTACGACGAGATGATTCCAGAGATAGAGAGAAGAGAAGCAGGTATGAGGGTTCGAAGGGATCTGCATCGGGATCTGCGTCACGATCTGCATCGATAGTATCATCTGGTGGTTCTGGCACGTGCAGTCATTGTGGTAGACGACATGCAGGTCAGTGCTACCTATTGACGGGACAGTGTTTTCACTGTGGACAGCAAGGACACAGAGCAGCAGAGTGTCCTCAGAAAGGACTGGGTGGAAGGACTGATACGGGTACAGGACAGCAGAGGACTGTTGGCTCGAGGGCCTACAGTGAGAGATCAGCAAACAGGATTGATGATAGGACTGTCAGAGACCAGAGGGAGACAGTTGCGCCACGACCTCCAGTGGTGCCACGCATCTACAGTCTACAGAGTTTACAGCATCAGGATCAGCAACGACCAGAAGATTCTACTGGTAAGATTGATTTGACTAACCGATTGATATTGACATATGAACATCGCATATTGACATTGGATTGATTGCATTGTGTGTTCTGTATGGATTTCGACGAGTTTTGTTTTGGATTTGGATTTTGATCGATTTGTTTTGCATCGTTGTTTTTGCTTCGTACCTTTAGGGAAATGTCGGGACGACATTTTTTCTAAGGTGGGGAGATTGTAATATCTCGTTTCCTTACTGTTCCTCTCTGATTTGGATTTTCCTCCCAGAATCGGCCAGGACGAAGTTTAGATCGTCCAGGCCGATCAGTGCATTGAAAACAGCTAATTTCTGGAGCTATTTCTGGACAGAATCGTCCAGGACGATATTGAGATCGTCCAGGACGATTTGCACTGTTCCTAAAATCGTCCTGATCATCGCCCTGGAGTATCGGCCAGGACGACCAGAATTGGTCTGATCGTCCAGGCCGATCGAGACGATCGGCCAGGCCGATCCATGTATGATATAAGGAAATGAGCTCGTTTTGAGGAGAGAGAAAATCAAAATTTAAAATCAGATATTTTGTAGAGAGAGAAAGAGAAAGGAAGAAAAGAGAAAAGTTGATTTTCGGAGACCGCGGAGCGCTTTTCGTCCGACGCCGCTGTTGGGAAAAGTGAAGATCTCGTGGTAAGGACTCCGAACCCTGTTTCTGTTTTCAGAGATTTTGTGTTTTGACCGAGATATGATCCGTTTTGTGTTTTCGTAGTCGACTTTTCGACCTGATTTTGATTTGACAAGACTTTCACCGCACAACTTTTAGTATGTTATAGATATGATTATTGTACACGATTTGACTGTATTCTACGAAGATTTTACCGGTCGGAATTGATTCTACGAGATTTTAATCGAATTCTACGTGATTTTAATCGAATAGAAAATAATCGGGACTGGATTTGATTTGATTTCTATAGGATAATAGTCTTGTATCGATGTTATTGATATTCCTTTGTAATTTGGAAAGATTTGGAAACTGTGTCTTTTTGCAGGATTTTTGTGTAAATTTGACCGACTGCCGTTACGCTGCCCGATTTTCGTATGATTCCCGAATTGTATGAAATTGATAGATTGAACTGATATGCATTGATTATTGATATGATTGCTTTAATATCGACTATTGAATTGCTTATTGATTGAATTGACTATTGATACTGATCGCAAGTGGAACCTGGTTGAACATTGGTGGAGATTGATATTGATACCTGTACAGGATGGTGGGCCGACGGGCTTTCCTTTAAACATTGATTATTGATTATTGAAGGGAGATATAAGGAGTTTATTGATATGCCGACGGGCGAAAAGAGTGACGACTCTTATTGATTGAACCAATGTATTATCTACAACAGCAATATGGATTCTACAACAGCAACATGACCAGTAGATTGTACTTGTTCAGTATATAGTATTGAATTGCATGTTTACTGTATTGTTTTATAGATTCCTGTTTTATCGACTTTGATTGGATTTACTAGATCGTACGATTTCATTGATTTCACTGATTGATTTCTGTGCATCGACTTTGAGCATTGATATAGAAATGGATGGATATAGATATTGCATTGATAGCATGGACATCGTACTACTGCTTATAGATTCATTGATATTGCTGCCTATAGACTTATAGATTCACTGTCGCTACTGTTCTTCACTGTATTGACTGTTTTATAGATCCATTGTTTCGTATCGCCTTTCTCGATTGATTTCAATTGATTAGATCGTATTGATTTGATAGCATCGATTTGATTGACGACGTGGATTGATTTAGTTGATTGATTGAATTGATTTATCGTATTGCCTGCCGCTAGCATTGACTGGTTTTATTGACTATTGATTTCCGCTGCATTGACTCATTGACCATTGACTGATATGGATTGATAGATTGACATGCATATTGATCGCATTGCCGTGCTTTGATTTCAGTTATAGGTATTAGGTGACCTGCTGGGCTTTGTAAAGCTCATTATATGTGGTTGATATTTTCAGGTCAGGGCTCGGGAGCAGGAGATAGGCATTGATCCAGATCTGCAGGTTTTTAGTTCTTTTGATAGATAGTTGATTCTTTTGTACTCAGGACAGGATAGCTTTTCTACTTGTATTGATATTGTAGTTCCTGAGTATTGTACATGATGTTTTGAGATATGAATCGACTGTTATATTGATGTTTTAAATTTTATAGATGTTTGATAGATTGCTTACTGATGGATTTATAGATAACTCTGGTAAATTGTTGTGGAATTGATTGACATTCTTTCCAAGTTAGATCTTGGGGCGTGACAGTTACGATAGTGGTGGTTGGCGGCAGGCGACGACAGGTGGCCATCAGATGGTGGCTAGCGATTGACGGTAGTGGTTGTAGATCGGTGTCGGGTAGGGGTGTCAAAATTTGTCCTGACTCAGAAAATTTAGGGTTCGAGTTCAAGATTCCAACCCGTTTTTAAATCTTGGTCGGGTTTGGTTGACTCGGAAACCTCAAATCATCGCGGGCTTGACCTGGGTGCTACCGATCCGTGTTAGATCGCTTGCATCCAATCGCCCAGAGTCTATCTCACAGGCTATGTCGCGTCTAATGTGATGTCCAACACTCCTACTGCCACTGCCAGCTAGGGGTGTCAATTCGGGTCAACGGATCATGTTCGAGTCGAACCTGATTTGACCTGAACATAAATGGGTCGACACTAATCCGACTCGTCTTTACAAACAGATCAGAATTGTCAACCAGAATTTGAGGAAGTTATAATTATAGATAGTTGTGTTGCCAGGGAAAAATTATTCCGTCAAGTTATCTGATATAGAGCTACAACATGTAACTTATAATATGTCGTCACGTGCACTATAGAAATAAAATATAAAATTATAGATAGTTGTGTTGCATTGTTAATGTAGATTATTATTTTCTTAAAAAAAAGTTACATCACCTTCTCTGCTTCCGTCGTGCACCTAATAGCTGCTCGATCATCTCATCCACTGCCTCTATCCAATCCAAAGTCGAAGCGCATTCCTACAAAGGTTTGCTACAGCCGTAGCTGCAGTTGGAGCCTGCATGGCTCAGGTGGGTAGCTTGAAGAGTAAATTAAAAGACCCATCCCTTTCGAAGCTACCACAACGCCTTTCCACCGGTCCCGGCCTTCAATCTAAACCTCAATCGCCACCCTCTTCTTGATTGCGTCCTTCAAGGTGAAGAAGTCGCTATCTTCTCGCTTCATTAATTTTGATTAGCTTTGTCTTTCTAGCGATGCTGGCACCATTGCGTTTCATGGAGCCTTTGCAGGAGACAGCCTGATCATCTTTTCAATGAAGCACAAAAGGGAAGTGAGCATCTACCAGCTCATTAACAACATTAAGAATGGGTATCAGGTACTCTTCTTGTCAAAGGGATCCTCGAAACCATTTCCACTTCAAAGTATATTGGCTGGTGCCCTAGGGCTGGGAGTAGGACTGGCCGGTCTGTGCTGGTCACGGCGTGATGGATATTTTTTGTTGCCATGGCTATCCGATCAAAATGAATCTTCCACTGAGTCTCTAGCAACTGTTGCTGGATTGCGAAATCTGGGGAACAATTGCTTTCTTAATTGTATTTTACAGGTAACATTTTTTTTTTGTGATCAGATACTTGTTAATGTATAAAATACAAACATTGTGAATAGTAAAATGTATCACGATAGTTTCTTTACCTTAGAACTATTTGTGGATTGTTACTATGGATGTTAACTGCGTACATGTTTATTCATAATTATGACTATATACTGAGTAATCGTGACTTTTTTGCATACACATGCATTTTTTTTATTATGTTTGCATTCTTGATCCGTGGTTGTGCACAATGGTCGCCATGCTTTGTTGCCAATTTTATAGAATGGTATTTGCTAGTCTGTGTGAAATTTGATTGTGTTGATTAATCGGATTGTAATGTTGTCATGGACCTCAACTTACTTTGTTGCACTTGCTTTGGGGGGGGGGGGGGGGGGGGGGGGGGGTTGCGCGGTGTCCTTCCCCTGCTTGGGTTCGGTTGCTTTGCACCCGAAAATTTGTTCTTTCGTACAATGCCCCTCGGACACTGTGTAATTTGATTGTGTCGATCAATAAAAGTGACGTGACCCGTTCTGTTGGGTATTTGTTATGGTGATCATTGTCTTGTTATGCGTTAGTTTGCAAATCCCCATCAAATGTCTTTTTTTTTTAAGGATTTAATGAACTTCCTTTGAAGGATCTTGATCGCTCATGGTATATAAAACAAAGCAGCTTTCTGCAGCGTAGAGTATTCGAGAATTATTTTCATTATTCTGAAGTAGATGAGTTTATTGTAATTGCATTTCCCTTGACATTGGGTTAGAGTTTATTTATTTCTAGGGTTGAGACTTTGTATAAGCACAGATACCCCTAGTAAACTAACAAGCTTGATTGCGAAAGCAATCTTTGAGTAATTAGGTTGCTTAACTCAATGTGTTGAAGGCTTTCTGGCTATGCAAGGCTAGGGAAACAAATTTGGGGAAAGATTGGCTGTCCCTATTAAGATCTAATGAATTCAGCATTCATAGTTTATTAGGGTTATCTATCTTTGGCTATGAGGGAGTTTTAGCTATGTTTTGAAACTTCATTGTTTGCCATCATGGTTTACCTCATCCAAACAATTTCCCAAAAAATTGAGGTTTAAAGGGTATTTGCTTTTTGTTCTTACAGGAGCCTTGGTTAGCTAAAAAATTTTTTATAGCATGGAGCCATAGCTCAACTCCATTGCTCCAAATTGAAGATCTAGACAGATATGATTTAGTTTAGAGTCTTAATTCCACAGTTTTTGTGCCTAGATAGAATTTTCAGAGAAATACTTTACTGAATCTAGGAATTAAATCTGCATTAAGCCTTGGCTCTGGATTTTTAAATTACGAACTTAATATTATTCATTTTATATGAGGCTTTAACTTGAATAAGGTCTGTAACAATTCCTGAAGCTAAAGTTTTTTTTTTTTTTTTTAAGATAAAGCATTGGCTAGATATGTGAAATTCAAGGACATTTTGCCTTGGCTCCTTCTAATAAAGAAGATTTTAATTTGATTGGTTTATAATTGAGGCCTTAGCCAAAATATCTAGGTTTCAAAAAATTTTAGCAGAACATGTAGCCTAGCTCTAGATAGACAAACCATGACCGTAATCTTGTTTTTGAAAGGCCTTAGCCAGAATGTGGCGAAATTTCTATGCAGCAATTCACAGGATTTTGTCTTGAAACATTGTTTTTGGTGCATGGCCTTGGTCACCTCCAGAGGAACTCATTAGCTGGGGACCTTTGGCTTGAAGTGTTATTGGATTCCTTGCCCCATTGATGCTGATATTTCAAAATTTTATGTTGTTTGTAATGTGCAATATATCAATCTATTGCCTTAGCATGCTTCCTTATGTAGCTGATACCACTAGACGTTTGAGAAATTAAAAGGGACTAAATGGTGCTCTGGCATGCCTAATATTGTCTATAAAAGCAACTGAGATGTCAACATGTGTAATGATATACTTTTTTGGGTGCGTGCATCCAGTCCAAATTATTGTTAGTAGGTCAACAATAATATCCAACTGCCTAGGGGACTCATGATCTATTTTATATTTAATAATGAACTTTTGAATATCTATTGGATTTTCTTATTATTTAATGAATTTTTGTAGATTATTTTAATTATTTTAAGCTACTTTAAATAGATTAAGAATGATATATTTATGAGGTTCTCCCTCTCAATAAATATTAAAAAAAATTCTTAAATTTTAAGAATTTTCTATTCTTTTAAGTTTTAAGGCATGTTATGAACTTTTTTGTATGAAAAAGGCCTAGCAAATTAACTTTTTTAAACATACATATTTTTTAAGGCATGTTATGACTGACGTCGGACTTTCACCCGGCTTTCAATTATTGTTGGACTTACACCCGGCCATTGACTGACGTCGTACTTCTGTCCTGTCACTGACTGATGCCAGATTTCTATCCTGCCACCGACTGACGTCGTACTTCTGCCCGGCCACCGACTGACGCCGGACTTCCAACCGGCTTCCAATTGTTGTTGAACTTACAAAAGTAACTTCTTGAGGGGTTTCTGTAACTTTTAAAATTCCTTGCTCCTGGATACTTTGGTCGTAGTAGCTATAATAGCTTTTCTATGGGATACTTTGGATTTGGGTCTTCTGGGGCTATAGCTTAATGGCTATCTCACAATTCCTTATGTTGGTAGTGCTTGGTTAGTATCTTCCTTGTAGTTTCTTTCTGTTGGTGGTGTTGATTTGTTGTGAATCTGGTGTTTTTTTGCACCTAAAAATTCTTTTTAATCTTGTTGAAGTTAGGTAGCCATCTTTTAGATGTATTTTTTGAGAAGTACAAATTGATTTTATTTGGTTATTATAAGTATATATTTGTGTCATCTAAATAAACTAGGGCTGCAAACGAACCAAGCATTCGATGAGTTACTCATGGTTGGACTCGATTAAAGCTCGTTCGTGATCATTTAATTAAGCAAACAAATAAGCTTGAACATTTCCTTAAATACTCAATGCTTAAATAAACAAGTTTAAACAACTATGTGTTCAACTCATTTGTGTTTATGAACAATATCGTTTAAAGCTCGTGAAGAAGCTTGACATGAAGCTTGATAAAAGCTCAATTTTATTTGATGTAGAGCTTGTGAATAAGCTCATTAAAAATTCAAAATTTTTTATTATAAAATTGATGAACTTACCTAATATAAATATTTTATATTTATTATAATGTAATGATATAATAAATATTAATTAATAAATTTTCAAATTAATTAAATATGATAATATATATTAATTAAAACAAATTGTAAATATCTCTTAAATTAATGTTATATATAATTTAATTACAATTATTTTATTTTATAATATTATTTAGTTATACATAATAAAAATGATTCTAATTCTATAATTTTTTATGTTTGATAGACTCTTTGTTTAAAATATTTATGAATGAGTTTGTTTATAAGAAGAATCATAGCTCGTTTGTTCATGACTGGTATCTCAAAAACCTAAGCTAGATATGTTCGCGAACAGGCTCGTTTGATATTTTGAGAACACTTATTAGATATATTCGTGAACAAACTTATTTGATAGTTTGAAAACCCTAGCTAAATATGTACGTGAATAGGCTTGTTTGATAGCTTGAAAACACTTGGAAGATATGTTTGTGAATGGGTTTATTTTGTAGTTCAAAAATACTCACTAGATATGTTCGTAAACAAGCTCGATGTAATTGTTCGTTAGTAAACTTGATAAGTCTCTTTTGTTAAGCTAATGATCATCTAGAAGTAGAGCTCTTTTATAGCTCTATAAGGCTTGTTTGTTTAATGCTCAATAAGCACGAAATGAACTAAACATGAACCACACACAAACTAAACATGAATATCAATTATGTTAAACGACCAAGTTTGAACACAAACAGAAAATCTCGAATGGAGCTCGAACCGAGCTTGAACAAGATGATAATAAATAAACTCAAATATCAACAAACACCTATTCGGCTTGGCTTGGTTCATTTGCAGCCCTAAAAAAACAAACACATGATGAATAAACAAATATGCTTTGGATGTACAAATCCTTTCTCAATTTGGGAATAAATTCCTTGATCAAGTGGGATAATTGAAAATTTCAAGAGAGGTTGTCTCATTGTACAAGCTTGACCTTGCTTATCTGGTAACTTCTTTTTCATCCTTTTTTTTTTAACATTATTTTTCTATTCATTTTTTAATTATTGGCTGCAAGCTGGATTAAATTTTTTTAATTTTTTTCATCTATATTTATTTCTTTTGCATAAGATTTGAAGCTTGTGCATGCTTTCATGATCCTAAATTTCTAATAGATAACTATGAATCTTTCTTCAGCATTGATTTATGTATGTTGCATGGTTTCTTTATTGCGTGCTAGATTTGCATTAAAGACTTTAGTTACTAAAATGCCTTCTTTATTTAATATTTGTTTAACTTTTTGTTAACTGCCATAAAAAATACGGCACAAATTATTTGTGTTAGCAATGGGCAAAATGGTGGCTTGGAAGGTTAGGTATTAGGAGATAAGAATGGGAATGGCTTATGGCTGTTTGCTATTGTTGTCGATTGTTTGGGAATGAGGGAAAGGGGATGAATGGCTCTGGTTTTGAAGGTTTTAGTGGAAAATACTGTTGATGTTGAGCATTTAACAGGAGGTGAACGGTGAGTAACTTGTATGCTGGGTGTTAGGAGAAAGAGCGGATGGAATCACGGTGAAGGTTGCAGAATCCACGTAGGCTAGGTAAGAAAGAAATAATAAAAAAAAAAGTTAAACAACTTGAACTTGATAACAATGGTTCACAGAGGTATCCGCTTAGATAAAATGACAAAAAGCTATTTAATTACTACTGAACAGATCCTGCTCACTGAAATAAATTGGTTGACTCAGATCATCAATGAGGCACATGCATCTTCCCGAGTAGTTTTGAAAGCTCTTTGTGTATCAATTGAGGTAATTTCTCGCCACTAATTTTATTGGAATTCTCACTTGGCAAGAATGTTGAACAGTCACTTGCGAGCTCCAGATGTTTCCTTCCATTTCTCCAAAACCTGCTGGTCCTGGATGATGTAGGGGATGAACAAAAAGCTGAAACATTGCCTCTTGTTGTTTCTTTGACTTCACTTCTTGAAGGTACTTATTTGTTGAATCATTATATTTTTTTCTTGGTCTGTTTGGATTGATGGAATGTTTTATCTCAATTCATTTTACAAAGCATGGAAGTCCGAATCCTCACTGTAAATTAGTTCCTTAGAATGATAGACATTATGGTTTCTGTGTGATGGATTGATTTATGGTGATTTTTTTTGGTATAGTTTTATCATTGTATAAATAGCAGTTGAAAAAGCCACAACTCTACTTAAGATTTTGTCTTTCGGTACGAAGTCTTCTTAAAACGTCCTATGTTGATGAGATCCTTTTCAGTTCTTCTATAAGATTAGATAAAGAATTTGAGAGGTTTTAGGGAAGGAATAATACTCCCTATTCTTCTCACAAACAATCAAAATGTTGAGCTTGTCCCGTCCCTTCCCCTCAGCCCTATTTGGTACCCCATCCCATTCCTGTCATAAATGTTCACTTACTATTATCAGAGACTCCTGCCCCTGTTTGATGAGGCGTGTCACTTTGCTAATGGATAATTGAAATGATGTTTGTTCTCCAGAACAGATATTAGGAGAGATGAGGCAAAGGAACGCAAGGAATTGTAAATGTTTAGCTGCAAGAGGGAGATTAAAAAGAATTCATCCATCATTTTTTTTCCAATGACTTAGCACCTTTGAGTGAGTTTATTTCCATAAATGACTCTGTTTGCATGTGGTACGTCTATTTTAATTCTATTTGTTTTTAGGAAATTTTAAGAAGATACTAATTATTTAATAGTTTTAATCAAAGAATCTCTTTTTTTTTTAAATCCACATCGTACTGATTCTTGAGAACCCTTTTTTTAAAATGGGTAACTCACATTGCTTCTGAGAGAGTTGCCTAGTGTAAATTTTTGGCGCTTTAGGGTTCGACATTGTTTATGGGTTCAGGAAATCCATTAATATTATGTTTTTAAGTTATGGTTTTTTCATACAACTCTTTATCACATACTTAATTTTGATGTAGAGACACCATATTTTTAGAAATTGAGGCTTTTATGGGAGTGGCCGGAATTTGATACGAAGTTGATGCAAAACTTGAATAAAACCTTGGCTGAATATTCAATTTCAACAAAACAGAAATGGGTAACAAGTATATACAACAACAACAGCAACAACATCAAGCCTTTATCCCACCACGTGGGGTTGGCTGCATGAATCCTTTTTCTCCATTGTGTCCTATTAAAAGTCAAATTCTCGTTTAAATCTAATAAAGAAAGGTCATTTCTAACATTTTCTAACCAAGTCTTTTTAGGTCTACCCCTACCTTTCTTAACATAAGTCAAATCTAATACCTCTACTCTCATTTAAATCTAATAAATAAATGGGTAACAAGTATATGATGAAGAAAAATACTCACGAACACTTTTTATTGGATTATATATAAAGGAAAATACAAGATACAAGTGATATACAATTAGAGATAGATTGGCTCTCCCAAACAACCTAGATGCCACTAGAAAGCCCTCAAAGAAAAAAACTATAGAAAAACTCAAAACACAACAATAGCATACCTAAACCCTAGAGAGCTTCCTTTAAATAGCCCTAGAACACAAAATCATAAATAGTACCTTCCTAAATAATTTAAATATGATTTAGGAAGCCTTCCTAAATAATTAACATAATTTAGGAAACCTCCTAAATAGCATAAATATAATTAGGAAACTTTCGTAAATACCTCCCAAATCTGAATTTAAATCAACCCTCTTTCCTTAAATAAACCTTTCATAATTTTCTCCCCAATCTAAATTTAAATAAGTCATCTTTCTCTAAATAAACTTTCCTAATTATTTCTCCCCTGATTTCTTCTCCTTACATAGTGAATATTAACTCCCCTTGGCCCCACAAGGGAGGCCTATTGGTGTATCAATGCTTCCCCAAAAAAACACCTTGTCCTCAAGATCATGAATAAGTGCTTCATAGTAATGCTCCATTTGAGTCATCCTACCAACAAGACTTCCATTGTTAGTGTTTGATATATCCAATTGCTCTGAAAGTTCAAACATTTTATTCTCCTTGATGCCTTTTGAATAAAGAAGATCAGCAAAACAACCTACATCCAATCCCTGGACATTTTCAGATGGTGAAACTGATGAATATTGATTTTTGTTTTGCCTGTCTTCCACTCACATGTTCTTCAGACAATTCCTGGGCAATACTTTGTTTAAGATTCTGAGTTAAGCTGCTCAGAACATTAAATTATGAATAGATATAATCGAATTCATTGCCATCATACCCCAAGCATGCCTTATTTTGAATATGCTGAGCTTTAGATGCCTTATTCAATAAGAAAATTTCCCTGAAGCAACTGACTGAAAATCACTAGGCTGGTTGCTGCGCCCTGCATCAAGTGCACTGTCAGCAAGCATACTCTCAGGCCTTCTCTGGGAAGCATTTGACCTGTACAGCTGAAGGGGTTTTCCTTCTAGAGTTATGTTGACAAGCTGAAGCATCCTTCAGCTCATCAAGATCATTTTTGAACTTCCAATACTCAGATTTGAGTATTTTGAATTCTCCAGCAAGCTTTTCCCTTGAGAAAAACACCATGGCATGTTGTTGAGCTAAATGTTGTGTTTCGGAAGATAATTCATCTGATATAATTTGCAATGACTACCCTTGAGATTTAAGCTGCAAAACAGCTAACACGGCCACGTGTACTCTTGCAGTCAGTGTAGCACTATCTTCACAAGTAGAAGCTAAATCACTATCAATCGAGTAGTCCGAACTCCAACAATGACTCCAATGGTTGCTTAGCTGGATTGAAAGCTGCTTGTAATTGTTCTCTCCTTTCCCTGTGCTTGAGCCATGAACCGGTGTAAATCCAAGAAGCGCTGCTCTTGAGACCATCAAGTTCAGCCAAGCCAGAAAAATCATTCTTTTCAGCATAGAAACTTTCTGAGGTGTATGATGAACCATCAACTTCAGCAGCTGAATCTTCGTACTCTTCATCCAACTCACCCACCTCAAGAGAAGGAAGCCCTGTAGAATCTCCCTTGAACCTGACCCTTGCATTAACCTTATCTATGTGTTAGCTGGCTCCAGCAGGAGCATGTCTAACCTCATTAGGGTCATGAATTCTCTTGCTAGAAGATGCTTGAAAGCCCTGTACTGTAAGCTCCCTTTGTTGCTCAAATTCTCCGAACCCTGTTTTTGAGGTTAAAAGTTGCACAATCACCTTATGCAGCTCAATTAGATTATTCCTTTAGATGATTATTTTTTTATCCTCTTCAATTTGTTTGTTAAAAATTCTAAGTTGCTCATCTTCCTTGTCCTCAGTCATTCACATTTTCAACTTTCTCACCCTGGAACCGCCACCGTCCCAATAGCTTCTTCCTCCTCTAGTATAGCTGCTCTCGTGATCCCTCCATGTTTCCCTCTTGTATTGAGGGGGAATCTGATAGGAAATAGTATCCTTTAACAAAAAATCTGTTGTTTTCTGAAGGCAAAACAGTAATAGGACTGCAGCAACTTGAGAAAAAACTGTAGAAATCTGAGACAAAAATGATGGATTCCACTAGAAAACGAAGAAAAAACATCAAACAATACAAGTTTCTTCAATTCAAGAGGAAGAAACGACTCTCCAAATCCCTAGCCAAGCGATTAGAGCCCAAGCACAAGGAAGATCTCAAATTTCCGATTCAAATTCCATATGAAACCCTAATTCTAGCAATTAACTAATTAAAGCCAAAGAAGAAATACAAAATCCCTAAATAGCCCCTAATTCAAATATTTCCCTCCAAAATAATTTTTAAACAAGGCGTGGGCCCCATAGGAGCAACCGACCCCTTCTCTATCCCTTCCCTGGGCTGGCGACTGTAGTATAAAACCGGCCCATTAGGGACCAGTTCAATAAGAACAGTCGGCCCCTCTTGGGCCAGTCTAACATTACTCCCCTTTCAAAGACTCACCTTGTCCTCAAGGTGAAAAGAAGGAAACTGGAGCCTAACTCTCTCATATGACTCCCAAGTGGCCTCAAAATCAGGAAGTTCCCTCCATCTGATAAGCACTTCATTGTTTCCCCTTTTATCTGATCTGACTCCTCTTAACTCTAGTGGTTCTAAGACCACTTCTAACTCCTCTGCCAGTGTAGTTGACAACTCCGCACTAACTGCATGCTCCCATAGAGCTCTTCTCAAATGCGACACATGGAAGACTGTGTGTATGGTGGCAGATGGGGGTAACTTCAATTGATATGCCATTGCTCTCATCTTGTCCACAATCTCGTAGGGCCAAAGTACATCAGATCAAATTTCTCGTTCCTCCTTTTAGCAACTGATCTCTGCTTGTAGGGCCTTAGTTTCAAAAATATTTTCTCCCCCTCTTCATATTGTATGTCTCTCCTATGTGTATCTACTTATTTTTTCATGATTTGTTGTGCAACATATGTTTCTTTAACTCCTCCAACACCTTGTCCTTCTCCTCTAAGTACTGCTCAACTGAAGAGACTGGTGTGCTTCCTCTCTCAAAGTGCACTAAGTGTGGGGGTCTCTTCCATACAACACCTTAAAATGAGTCATCTGAGAAGCAGAGTTGATGTGAAACCACATGCGAAGGAGCTTCTTAAGAAAATTAAAAGTGATTGACAATGGAATTACAATTAAGAGCTTATTGAGATAACAAGTAAATTCATTAAAGAACCTTAGTCTTTGACTTGCTTAGGCGAAGGAGTACAAGTAGATTAACCAAAACTCATAGGTAACCAAAGATAGTAGCAATACCAAAAGCTATTAATCAACAATCCGCAAATTAATAATGAGAGTTTTCACCTTGGGGATTAATCACTCAACTATACTAGGCTTAGCGGGAGATGATCTTCAACACACTTAACGATGCCATGAGGAGGGCCGCAACACCGATGGTCTTGAGCCACATAAAGGTTGTCGATGGTGGAGGAGGCACGAACGGATAGCCGAGGATGGTCCACGAATAGTCTTCGAATTGCTCGTCGATGACGTCGATGAGCGTGGGAAGAATGCGATTTAAGTAGTCTTCAACCGTGTCGTCGGATCCGAACCCGACATCAAAGAAAGGAGATCGAGTGATATGGATGTCACCGTAGATATCAAACACCAATCCACTATCGATCTCCGGATTCGCCATGCATGCTTGGTGTTGTTGAGAGAACACCAAAGAGAGGAGGGGAGGTGGCGGGATCTCCAAGGGGAGAGGGTGAGGCCGGCGGGTGCAAGGGAGGAGGGAGCTTGGGTTTGGGAGAAGCTAGGTTTAGTGGAATGTTAAGGGGTTTAATCAAATCTAAAATTTTAATCTCATATTTGATTAATTAGAAGGGGATTGATTTGAATTTTAAAATTCAAATAAGAGAAATTAATGCATTGAATGAGGATTTAATGGATGTGAGCCATATATGGGGCCGGCGGTTTCATTAGAGGAGGGAGGGGGTTTTAAAACTCAAAACCTGAAATTAATTTCAGGATTTTAAGTGAAAAGGGAGGGAAATTAATTTGAAATTTGATTTCAAATTAAGGAGTCATTAATGAATTAATTGGAGCATTAAAGAAGCAATCAAATGGGGGAGAAAACCCACATAGGGCCGGCGGCAAGGTGAGAGGGGGAGAGGGAGATTAGTGGGATGAAGCTTCCAATTTAGATTGATGACGTGACAATATAATTAAAGACTCCAATTTAAATTAAATTGAAATTGAAATTCGTCATGAAAACTTTCCTAAATTGGAAATCCCAATTAGGAAAGAATTTGAATTTTGAAATTCAAATTTCAAATTTAAAACTTGCGGAAGGAGGGATTGGACGGGTGGGGAAGGTCGCCGGCAAGGTGGCCGGCCGGGGCCGTGGGAGTGGCCGGCGGCGGGCTTCCAAGGGGCAGCGGCAACTAGGGTTGGGAAGAGATTTTCTCTTGGTGGAGGAGAAAGACGATGGAGGTGAATACGAAGGAGAAGATAAAAAACCTAACCACGAGCCGCGGACTCTTCCAACGACTGGTGGGCCTTGCGATTTGCTCCCCTTGAGCTCTCTCCCTTCTCAAGCTCTCATGCAAGAAGAAGAAGTAGAAACACACAAATTTTTCATTCAAATATCATTAGCTATTACAAGAGAAAATACCCATATATATAGGTCTCAAGCATACATGAATAAATAAAGACTAAATTGCCCTCAGGGCCCCAACATGACTCAACTCAACATAAGGGTACAATAGGAAAATATAAAAATAAAAATGCATAAACAATTAGAAAAATAAGCTCTGAATCGTGGCCATCGATCGGTGATGCACATGTTTGGACTTTGGATCGATGTCCTCATCAAGAGTGGTATGAAGTATTGTACCAATACTCAGCCCATGGTAACCATTTTGCCCACATCCCGAGGTGTTTTAGAAGTAAAAACACCTCAAATAGGTGGCCAAACTTCTGTTCACCTCCATTTGCTCGTCTGTCTGTTGATTGTAGGTGGTGTTCTCTTAAGAACTATTCCCTGCAACTTGAACAACTCCCTTCAAAACTCGCTGAGGAACACTTTATCTTGATTAGACGCAATCAATTCAGGAATCCCATATAGCCTAACCACCTCCCTGATAAATGCTGCCGCCACTGATACTGCGGTGTATGGATGCCGTAAGAGGATAAAATGTGCATACTTACTAAGTTTGTCAACCACCACCATGATCACTGTGATTCCCTCTTATCGTGGTAAACCATCTATGAAATTCATGGGCACTTCCTTCCACACTCTGATTGGAAGTGTCAAGGGTTGTAGAAGTCCTCCCGGGGCCATGGCATATATTTGTTTCTATGGCACACTTCATACCCCATCACAATCTACTCAACATCTTTATACATCCCCTTCTAGTAAAGCTCATATGTTAGCTTTATATAGGTCTTCTGTACTCCTAAATGACCTCCAACTGCACTGCCGTGGAACTCATGTAACAAGTGAGGAATATGTATGGAAGTTCGTGGCATCACAAACCTCCCTTGATGTAATAGCCTCTCTCCCTCAATATTGTAACCAGGATGGCTACTATTATCTTTCATCAAATCCTCTTTGATCTTTCTCAAGTCTCAACTATTCATATGCATACTTTCTTCCTTGACGGCCCCCATTCTACCATCAGTGGTACTAAAACAATCAACTCTTGAAGTTTCCAAACACATATGGATAAGACTTCGACCGCTTTATTTTTCAAATCAGGCCTATACTGGATCTAAAAATCATAGCCTAATTGTTTGGACAACAATCTCTGATGCTCCTCTGTCACCACCATTTGCTCCAATAGGTACTTCAAGCTCCCCTGATCCGTCTGGACAATGAAATGCCTACCCAAAAGGTAAGGGCGCCACTTCTAAATAACCAAGACAATGGCCATCAACTCTCTCTCATACACCGACTTCAATCTAACCCTAGTTGACAACACTTGACTGAAGTATGTTATAGGTCTGTGATTTTGCATCAGCATTGCTCCCAACCAATATCCTAATGCACCGGTCTCTACTACAAAGATCTGGCTGAAGTTCGGAAGAGCTAAAATTGGAATTATAGTCATGGCTTTCTTCAATCTCTTAAAAGCCTGAGTTTGTCATTCTTCAGTTGCTCGGTTAAGGGCCAAGCCATGGTATTGTACCCTCTCAAAAATCTCCTGTAGTAACTATTCTGTCCTAGTAAACCTCTCAACTCCCTTATGTTCCTTGGCATAGCCCATTTCTGCATTGCCTCGATTTTATTTGATAGGCCTCCACTCCCTCTTGAGACACTACATGTCCCAAGTACTCCACACTAGATTGGGTGAAGCTGCACTTCTTTAGATTGACCCTCAGCTGATGCTCTTTTAAAACTCCCGAAACCACTTTCAAGTGCTCTAGATGCTGCTCACAGTCTTGTTGTACACCAGAATGTTATAAAAAAATATTAGAACAAACTTCCTAAGGTACTTCCGGAATACCTGTTCATCAAAGAGTAGAAAGTAGCAGGGGCGTTAGTAAGCCCAAACGACCTTACCAGTAACTCATAATGTCCCTCATGTGTCCTGAAAGCTGTCTTTGAAATGTCTATCTCCCTCATTCTGATCTGATGTTACCTTGATTTCAGATCCAACTTGGAAAACATCACTGTCCCATACAATTCATCCAAGAGCTCATCAATTACAGGAATAGAGAACTTATCTGACACTATTCCCTTTTTCAAAGCTCTATAGTCCACACAAAACCACCAGCTTCCATCCTTCTTCTTGGCCAGTAGTACTGGACTATAGAAAAGACTCACACTTGGCCTGAAAATCCCAGCCTCTAGCATCTCCCGGATCAGCTTCTCAATCTCATCATTTTGGATCTGAGGATAGCGGTACAAACGAACACTGATCGACATCACCCCTTCGTTCAAAGTAATGATATGCTCTAACTCCCTCTATGGTGGTAGGCCCTGGGAAGGTTGAAAAATCTCGCTAAAATGTTTATTGAGTGGCTGCACTGAAGAGGGAATGTTTGCCTCCTCTTCTAATCTGACCCCCTCCAAGCAATGCAACTCCACCAAAAATCCTCCTCCCGCCTCCTATTTGGTCATGATCAAAGGCTTGAGAGATACCCTAGTTTTAGATAGCCTGTATCGCCCTGAATCACCATTCTCTTTCCCTCAACTACCAATTCCATCCTCAGTGTTACCTAGTTGACCTTGCTATCCCCCAAGGTCTGAAACCACTTCATCCCCAGGATGACATCAGTGCTTCCCAATTCCAAGGAAAGAAAATTCTATCTGATCTGGATCTCCTATATGGTCAACATCACTCCCCTGCAAACTCCTCTACCTATCTCCACCATTTTCGTGCCCATTATCACCCCATAGCCCCTTATATCCACTAATTTCACCCCCAACAGATCAACATTTAGCATATCAACAATCTGGGTGAAGATGAAATTATGGGTTGCCCCACTGTCTATCATCACCACTACCTCTCTATCCGCTATCTCTCCCTTCACTTTCATGGTGTGATTTGGGGTGAATCCCACCACTGAGTTTAAAGAGACTTCTACTACATCTAGGTGCAACTTCTCCACTTCCTCCACCTCTAACCCACTCTCACCTCTCTCTTCAGCTTCCTTGTCATAACAAACGATGAGAACCTGAAGAGTTTGATCCTTACACGTATGCCCCATCATGTATTTCTCATCACATCTAAAACACAACCCCTTTCCCCTCTTCTTCTATATCTCCTTTTCTGTCAGCCTTTTGAAATTTTTCCCATTTTCCCCTCCTCTAGCTCTCTCCTTGGGCACTTCCCTCAGACTCCTTGGAATAGGTCCCTCGGGTGTAAAAAGGTAGTGGTCATTCTGTATGACTCTCCTGAGTTGCTCCCCCTAGCTCCCCTCTTCATATGCTTCTGGTCCTCCAACAATTGTGCTGCCCGGATCTCCACTTTAAGCCCCTTCATAAAGTTTCCCTCTTGCGTTGTCTTTGAGGGCTGGTCAAGTCTGCTGGCCAGATACTTGAACATGTCACGATAATCTGCCATGATCCCCTCCTGTGTTAGGGCAAATAATTGCTCATAGAAGTCTCATTTCTTACAGGTTCGGAAACATTCTAGTAAACAATCTTTGAATTCCCTCCAGCTTCGAATGGGTTGTCTCATGTCTCGCCATTGGTACCATGCCAGTGCCTTACCCTCCAAGGACAGTCCTGCCGTCGTCAGCTTCTCTTCCTCTGTCATCTCTTTGACAGCAAAGTAACGCTCTACTTTGTAGATCCAACTATGGCCGTCCTCACCCTCAAAGATGGACATCTTCAGCTTTCTCACCTTTGGGTCAACCCTGTTTCCCCTGAATCCTTCATAACCTCCCATTCCCTGAAGAGGAAGTGCTCCCCAGTTGTCATAATCTTCCCTCCGACGATCATAACCAAATCCTTCATCACATTCCCCTCTTCTTCTTTCAAAATCAACACCTCGGCAGTAGAAATCCTCTCTTCTCCCCACAAAATCAGTACCCCTCCTGTCGTAGCCCATACTCATCTCCTCCCTAGAAAGTGGTTCTAGAGGAGGCATTCCGTCATCTCCCTCAAGGATCTCCACTTCCGGATTCTCCCTCCCCCTAAAAGGGTTCGGATTTCCTCCTCTCCCATTGCCGCCGGTGGTTTCCTTTGCTTTCGATGTCGCCGGATTTTGTTTGTCTTCAAGCATCTTCATCGTGTCTTCTAAGGCGGCGAACCTCCCATCCATATTTTCATGGATGGATGCAAACTATTTTAAAAGAAGTTTTCTCCTTGAAATCTATCTTTAGTTGTCCAAGTTCTCCCTCCAAGACTTCAACCTTCCTTCCGGCCATTGGTAACCCTTGGATCTACATGCTCTGATACCAATTTGATAGGAAATAGTCACCTCCAACAGAAAATCTGCTATTTTTTGAAGGCAAAACAGCAATAGGATAGCAACAACTTGAGAAAAACTGTAGAAATCTAAGAGAAAAATGATGGATTCTACTAGGAAACAAAGAAAAATAGCAAACGATACAAGTTTCTTCAATTCGAGAGGAAGAAACGACTCTCCAAATCCCCAACCAAGCGACTAGAGCCCAAGCACAAGGAAGATCACAAATTTTCGATTCAAATTCCAGATGATATTTCCCTCCAAAGCAGTTTTTAAAGCCAAAGGAGAAATACAAAATCCCTAAACATCCCCTAATTCAAATATTTCCCTCCAAAGCAATTTTTAATCAAGGTGTGGGTCCCATAGGAGGAGTTGGCCCCTTCTCTCTCCCTTTCCTAGGCCGGTGACTGTAGTAGAAAACCGGTCCACTTGGGACCGATTAAATAGGAACAGCTGACCCCTCTTAGGCTGGCCTAGCAGAATCCCACATTTTTTTCCGCCCTTCTTGCATGACTTGATCCCCATGGTTCGGCCCGTCGCTCTCCATCTTCGGTCACACATTTCTCTTGCCCAAAAGACTTTCTATAGTGGTTGGCCACCCTACCACTTCCACCAAAAAATTCTCTTCTTGTTGCCCCCTCATTTGGGCAAGGGGAGTGGGCCATCGAAGGAGGGGTTAGAGCTGAACCATGGGATCGGGTCATGCAAGAATGGATGGAAGAAAGATGGGGGTCCCACCCTCGATACATGAGGGAAA
Organism: Dendrobium huoshanense; assembly: GCA_016618105.1. Lineage (NCBI taxonomy): Eukaryota > Viridiplantae > Streptophyta > Magnoliopsida > Asparagales > Orchidaceae > Dendrobium > Dendrobium huoshanense. The sequence continues at coordinate 27,335,187 of CM028346.1, read as the reverse complement.
CATGGAGGAATCATGATAACCGCTACACTAGAGGAGGAAGAAGCTATTGGAGTGGTGGCGATCCTAGGACGAGGAAGTTGAAGATGCCAATATTTTAAGGGGAAGATACCTATGGGTGGGTGTACTGATGTAGATATATTTCATAGTGAATGGGTTAAATGAGGATGAGAAGCTTAAGACTGTAGGGCTATGTCTAGAGGGGAGAGCCCTACTTGGTTCCAATGGATGATAACATGGCCACTGACTAAGTAGCTAAAGAAAGACATGACTAGCATCCCATCTTTCCACCTTGAGAACAATTTGCATCTTTGGGGGGAAAGTATTAATATGGTGGGAGAAGGGGAGCAGAGAGGCTGGTCCAATCTAGCCTCTCTGCTAGAGCCAACTCAACACTTAGGCTGGGCGGAACTGCAGCAGAATCAACGGGGATGTTGACCCCCTCTTTTGAGGTCCAACAAAGCTATAGATCATTATGAAAGGAGGAATTAAGAGGAAGTTATTTAGGGAAGTTTTAATTAAAATTGAAGGAAAGAATTCTAATTTTAAATTGAAATAGCAGAGGGAAATTCATGTTTAAAAAAGAAAAGGAGAGGGAAATTAATTAAGACAATAAGAGAATTAATTGCTATTTTAATTCTAATTTGAATTTAAAATAAGAGATGAAATTAATTAAGGTAGTAAAGTTGTTTGGGAGGGAAATTGGAGGAGGTTATTTAAGGCTTAGTTATTTTGTTATGAGGGTCATGTGTGTTTTGTTTATTTGCTATAGTTTTCTTCTTGAGGGCTTCCTAGCGGCGTCTAGGTTGATTGAGAGAGCTGATCTGCCTCTCGAATTGTAGATTACTTGTATCTTTCATTATTGTTGACATATTAATAAAAAAATCAGCCTTTATCTTTCCTGCACTTCTTATTGTTTATTGTATTTTTTCACTTCCAAATCGTATCAAATTTGTATCAGAGATTTCTTAGGTTGCGAAGGCTCTAGCCGTTGGTTAGGGAATTGGGAGAGCCGGATCTTCTGTTCAATTGAAGATCCAATTGAATATTGCTTTTTCTTTCATATATCTTTCAATAAAAAGTTTTTGTGTGTCGTTCTTTCTAATTTTCTTAATACCTGCACCACTTCCTACCAGAATTCCTATTTATTGATTTCATTTGCAGTGGAGTAACCAATCAAAATAAAATACACTGAGCAACTAGCCTGGAGGCAGGGCAAGTTGCTTTTTTATTTAAAGAATAGGGTTTTTAGGAATGCATGTAGCATCAATATGGAAAAAAAATAATATCTTGGGCAGAGCAACTATCTCTCTGTTTGGTCGAGTTTTTCCTCTCTAAATTTTTTTACAATCACATTCCTTTTATTGAATAGAAATTGAGTATATACGTGAAAAGGTTGGAGTATCTCCAGTGACAGATAATATTAGAGAGAATCATCTTTTAGATGGTTTAGCACATAAAACGTTGGCTTTCTGATGAGTCTATTAGGAGGTTAGATATATAAGATCCAGCCTATGTTAAGAAATGTAGAGATAGACCTAAAAAAAACTGATTATAAAATGTTAAAAATGACCATTTTTTATTAGATTTAAATGAGAATTTTACTCCTAATAGGATACAATGGAGAAAAAAGATTTATGTAGCCGACCCCATGTAGTTGGATAAAGATTTGTTGTTGTTGATGTACTCTTTTTATTAAAACTATTATATAATAAGCTATTTAAAAGTTCCTCGTTTGGTTGTGTTCTAGAGCTCAGCATAGACTCCAAAACTAACTTTAATTCGGTCATGTTGAGTCTTCATCTCTCCCATTTTCATCTTCATCTTCTATAAGAAAAATTTCTGAATTTCTGAATTATACTCATATGCCTCTATTACATAATCTCGACGCTATCTGAAGAAACCGAGAACACAGTTCTCAGCTTTCTTGAAACAAGAATAAAGAAGATAAGAGCAAGTGGACAAGACAACTCAGAGAAAGAAAGAATTATATTATTTCCTATTGCCCCTTTTCGTTACAGCCTAGAGCTCTATATATAGAGTTTAATAAACTGGATAGTACAACAAGTTACCAATCATAAAATGCCAAGTGGAAAATAAGTACAATAGTTTTATTTGGAATTCTGTTCTAATATCCCCCTGCAAAATGATGATTCTTGAACAACCGTCATTTTGGAACGCAGTTGATGAAACCTTTTTGTAGATAAAGGTTTAGTAAGAATATCTGCTACTTGGTCAATAGTGCTGATAGGGAGTAGACGTATGTTATTGTTGATAATTTGATCTCGAACAAACTTTTGATCAATTTCAATATGCTTTGTGCGAGCATGAAAAACCGGATTGTTCGCCAAAGCAATCGCGGATGTATTGTCACAATGCATATCAGTAGGCTGATCAGGAGAAATTCCAAATTCAGCCAGAATACGTCTGAGCCATATGACATCAGCAGTCAATGCGGCAAGCGATCGGTATTCGGATTCAGTGGATGATCTTGCAACTGTAGACTGCTTCTTGACCGTCCAGCTAATGAGATTCTGACCCAAGAAAGAGCAGTATCCAGAAATTGATTTCCGTGTATGTGGATCTCCTGCCCAATCGGCATCTGAATAGGAATGAAGTAGAAGATTAGATTTGATAATAGGAATACCAAATTCTAACGTACCTTTTATATATCGTAAAGTTCTTTGCAGCATATAAAAATGAGAGGGCATAGGATTATGCATGTTTTGAGATAGTTGATTTATGCTAAATGCAAGATCCGGCCTCGTAAGAGTTAGATACTGTAATGACCCAATAATCCTCTTGTATAAAATCGGATCTGAGAACTCAGGATCCATTGGAATATTGTCCGGAAGTCGAGTACAATTTGGATTTGATACCGGCTTGCAATCAGACATTTGAGCCTGTTGAAGAATACTCAAAGCATATGGTGTTTGAGATAAAAAGAAGCAGTTAGGCATGCGTTTAATTTGAATACCCAAAAACTCATTAACTTCACCCAGCTTTTTCATATCAAACTTTTTACTGAGTTTATGAATCATGGCTGAAATAGTATTATTATCATTACCCGTAATAAGAATGTCATCTACATATATAAGCAAGAAAAGTAAAATACCGTTTGAATTATAAAGAAAAAGTGAGGGATCAGCCTTACTGTGAGCGAATCCAAGAGAAAGAAGATGTTCAGTGAGTGTGTTGTACCATTGACGCGGAGCTTGCTTAAGCCCATAGATCGCCTTGTGAAGCAGACAGACGTAATCCGGGTGAGAAGCATCCTCAAATCCTTTAGGTTGTGTCATAAATACCTTTTCCGGAAGAATGCCATGCAAGAATGCATTGGCAACATCTAGTTGCTGAACAGACCACTGATGATGAATAGCGATGGTAAGAAGAATGCGTATAGTAGGTAGCTTGGCGACAGGACTAAAGGTCTCTGTATAATCAAGACCAAATTCTTGATTATTACCAAGAGCAACAAGACGAGCTTTGTGTTTGGCGATGGAACCATCCGCATGATATTTTAACCGATAAGTCCATTTGCAACCTATAACAGGATTGCTAGATGGTCTTGGAATAAGACTCCAAGTTCCTTGACGTTGTAGAGCAAAAAATTCTGCCGCCATTGCGCTTCGCCATTCTGGATACTTAATTGCTTCAGTATAGCAGGTTGGCGTGAAGGACAGATTTGAGACAGTAGTGTGATGAGTAAGATTCATACGTTGAATAGGTTTGAGGGAGCCGGTTCGCATGCGAGTGACCATAGGATGATGAACAGGTGCGGGAATAGTGATAGAGTCATTAAATACTGGACAGGATGAGGTAGGCAAAGGTGAAGAATTCTGAGTAACAGGTATAGAACTTACGTTAGGTAGAGTTAGATTTTTATTGCTGGACTGATGAGATGATGGTATGAGCACAGAGTTAGGGAGAAGAAGAGCAGGCGGAATATCGGGATTGACAGAGATGGGTGGTGAGCAAGATTGTTTAGAGAAGGGAAATGAATCTTCAATAAAAGTTGTGTGGCGGGATATAATGATGCGTTTGGTTTGTGAATCAAGGCATTTATATCCTTTGTGCTGATCAGAATACCCCAAGAAGATAGAGGCTGTTGCTTTGGGTTGAAACTTATGCCGTTTGTGCGAAGGTAGGAGAGGGAAGCATTCACATCCAAAAACGCGAAGATTACTATAATCGGGTTTGGTGTGATAAATGAGTTCAAAAGGAGTGCAATTATGTATGGTTTTTGAGGGCATTCGATTGATTAAGTACGCAGCAGTAGCCACGGCTTCCGGCCAGTAGATATAAGGAACAGAGGCGGTGGATAGAAGCGTCCTCGTGGTTTCAATTAGATGCCGATGTTTGCGCTCCGCGGCTCCGTTTTGCTCTGGAGTATAAGGACAAGATATTTGATGATTAATACCATGTGTAACAAGAAATTGGCGTAGTTTGTCATTAATAAATTCAGTGCCGCCATCAGAACGAAGCATACGTATAGATTGAGAGGTAAATTTTTCTATGCAGGTTTTAAAAGAAATAAAAATATTAGTAACTTCATCTTTAGTACGCATAGGAAAAATCCAAACAAAATGCGAGAAATCGTCAAGAAACAAAACGTAGTATCTGAATCCGTGAACTGATACAACCGGAGCGGGTCCCCATACATCAGTGTGAATTAGTTCAAGAATTCTTTTACTACGATGTATAGATTTGGGAAAAACTAGTTTATGACACTTAGCAGCATTACAGATAGAGCAAGAAAGCAATTTTCTATTTATTTGAAGATGAGGATTGGAAGCAGAAATTGAAGCAGTAGTTCTTGAGTTGGGATGACCAAGACGTTGATGCCAAATTGACGTCAAGCCAGCTGCAGCAGAAAGAGCGTGAGTCGTCGTCCTCTTAGTTGTTGCAGGAATGGCATACAGGCCATTTTTACACGGTCCTTGCAACAGAACTTGATGAGTCGTCGAATCCTTGATGGTAAAACCAAATTTATCAAAAATTATTGAAATCCTGTTATCTTTAATTAACTGAGATATAGAAATAAGATTGAATTGAAATGAAGGAGAATGAAAAATCTGTGATAAAACCAACTTACGAGATGGGGTCGGTAACAATCCATCACCAGAGTGACTGATGTTAACCGATCGCCCATCACCGACAGTGACTGATTCATGGCCATGGTAGGGATTTGCTATGTTCAAGTTTTCCAGAGAATTTGACAGATGAGAAGATGCGCCGGAGTCCAAGAACCAGCTGGACGAGGCATTGTCGTTCGTGGTAAGAAGAGCTTTCTTGGACTGGGATGATGTCGAAGGAATGTACTGAGTGTTTAGTCGATGCCAGCAATTAGGAGCAGAGTGTCCCCGTTTTAAGCATATCTGGCAGGAAACCTGAGTATTTTCGTTGGGACAAGGAGGATGTTCATTACCAGACGATTGCTGTCGTCCGCGCGACCTGCGACCACGGCCACCTCGATAGGTGTAGAACGCCATTTTGGATTCTTGAAGAGCAGTTTCTTTTGCAACATCGGACGAGACATGTATTTCCTCACTGATCAACAGTGAGTAAAGACTGTCCAAGCTTACCGGATGGAGCATTGTGCGGATCGAGGTTTTAAACGATTGATAGGAGTTGGGAAGACCCTGCAGGATGTATAGAACAACATCTTCATCGTCGACGGTAGATCCGGCAGCGGTGATTTGATCCACCAGAGATTTAATCTCCGATAGATACTGTGTCATCGTCTGATTCTTGAGAGAAATATGATGCAGGGTGTTCTTTAACTGAATGACCTTGGAGCGATTGGTAGCTTGAAATCTATGTTCACGAACGCTCCAGATTTCAGCTGTAGTTGCCAGATTAATGACATGAGGAAGCACCGAAGGCGAGATTGTAGAACATAGCGCTGCAGCCAAATTTTGATCAATTAAGATCCATTTGGAACCGGCATTGTTGTTGGCATTGGATCCATCAGCAGGATGGATAACTGGATCGGGAGGAGGGATCGTGGGATCAAGAAACTTATCAAAGCCATTTGCCTTGAAGATCTTGAGTATCTGAGACTTCCAGAGCGGATAGTTATCAGATACGAGTTGTGTGGGAACGATGTGTTTGAGATTTGAGACCACAAACTTGAGGGAGGATGGTATGAAATGATCCTCCAACTGCATAGTTGTCGATCTATCGTCCGTTTGAGATGTAAACGAGTTTGCCATGACCACCTCTTCAGGCGACCAGATTCGCCGGCTTTGATACCATGAAGAAACCGAGAACACAGTTCTCAGCTTTCTTGAAACAAGAATAAAGAAGATAAGAGCAAGTGGACAAGACAACTCAGAGAAAGAAAGAATTATATTATTTCCTATTGCCCCTTTTCGTTACAGCCTAGAGCTCTATATATAGAGTTTAATAAACTGGATAGTACAACAAGTTACCAATCATAAAATGCCAAGTGGAAAATAAGTACAATAGTTTTATTTGGAATTCTGTTCTAATACTATCTTTATTAAAACCTCATGTTTTAGTTGCTTACCACATCTTTTCTAATCTTTTCCGTGTTTCATCCTGTTGATAATGGCTCTTATATTCTTAATGCTAGCATTCTTTATAAAAGTTTTTTTATGTTCTATTCACTGACTCCAAATTATATTGTTCTACTGCACTAAGAAATTTGCCTAATTTTTAGAACTGTGCGTTGTTCACAATGAAAAGACTGTAGTAAACCCAAGAAACGTGATGCTTGCTATGGGCCAATATGTCCAGGACTTCAATTTGATGAGACAACAGGTGGATTCTCTATCCTTTGGATTCCTAACAAATTTAATAAGGATTATGCTGTGCATCGAGAAAACATTTTCTTTTCCTCATATAGGATGCTGCGGAAGCATTCATCCATCTCTTGTCTTCCTTAGAGAAAGAAATCATTGAGCATTTTATTCATTTGCAACATGGTGGATCTCTAGCAGACATCACTGCCTTGTCTTCTAGTAGGATTTACAACCAAGAGAAGGGAACGCCACACGAATTCGAGAAATGGAAGAAGCTTTTTATTGCGCCATTTGATGCTGTTATTGGGAGCTATTTAAGATGCCAAATTTGTTCAAATATGGTAAGTGCCTTTTCAGAATTCTGCCAGCTCTTTATTTGTTTGACATTCCCTTTCCTCTGTACTTATAGCATGTCCAGAAGAAACGCATCAATCTTCTAAGCAATTTGCTCTCACTGAACATTTTTATTTGCTAAGCAAGGTGCTCTCTCTAGCGCATATATGTTATCTACGTATATGAAACAGTCTCTCATGCATACACAAACAATTATGCACAATCACATGTCTAAGGTTTCGTTTGGGACGGCTTTCTCACTGTTTTTTAAAACAACTTTTTAGCATAAAAGTTAAAATTTTTGTGCTAAAAAATTGCTTTAAGAAGCAGTAAAAAGCCGTCCCAAACGAAGCCTAACTCTTAATTCATTTTCCGTTTGAATAGCTTTTTTTTTGTATCTTTGACCTGAATGTTTATGTTGTATCGTCAGCTTTCAGTGGATTTGGAGTTCTTGCGCTCCTTGCCTCTCTCACCTGTGCTGGATAGAAATGCTGATATTGTATGTCGTAGATGACCCGCTTGTTGTTATGGTTCTGTATGTTTTAGTCCCAACTCCTTGTTCCAGATATTTCTAATTGCCTATCCATGTTTCTTTGCTGAGTTAGATGGAGGGCTGCAGCTTGTTCGATTGTCTTAGGCATTTCACCAAATTGGAGCGTGTTGATGATTATCGCTGTGGTAGATGTTGGCATGCAGCTGCCTTGAAGCAACTCTCTTGTAGAACTGAAAAAGATGAGGTGGAGCTTTTATACTAACATGGCCTATTTCTTTGTTATTGACCAGCATATCCTTTATATGTTTGTCTTTTACTGAACTGTTTTGGAGATCAGGATTTCCTTGGCTGACTAAATTAAGTGCCATTTTTTCAGGTTAAAATTAAAAAACTCAGCGACTGTGTCAAGTATGATTCTTGTGATTGCAAAAACCTTTTTTGCGATGAAGAAATTTCTTGGACTGGTATTTCACATGCTTTAAAGAAATTAAGTATCATTAAATGTCCGAAGGTATAGATATGAATGCTCGCAAATTAAACAAACATTTTAATTTTTCTTAAAGTTTAGCGTATCAATATAGTAATGTTTTAATTTTGATATAAACTAAATGTTTTTTATGTATTCTAGGTACTTTGCATCCATTTGCAACGTGCGTCAATGAACTGCCAAGGTGAATTGGTCAAGCTTCAGGTATGTTAAATTTATAACTTAATAGACATAGGCTTCGTTTGGGACGGTTTTATTATTGCTTCTTAAAACAATTTTTTAATACAAAAATTTAATTTATTTATTAAAAAACCGCTTTAAGAAGCAATAAAAAAACTGTCCCAAACAAAATCTTAATTGAATGTTATTTCCTCGTAAGATTTACGATGTCTGATTACAGGGACATATATCATTTCCATTGTTTCTCGACCTTTCTGCATTTGTGGAAACTGCAACAAAATTGGGGCAATTGACTTCTGTAAAATATATGCATAACAACATGAAGGCACTAGATTGCACATTGCTCAAGCAAAAGGACATGTGGATGCTACAACATTTTTACAGAATTGTTGGTCAAAACCCTTCTGTGGCATCCTTGTCTGAAATTAAGTTTGAAGTACCATCTGGTGAACTTTTAGAAAGTAAACTCTTGGAAGCTGCTTCTGTGGACAACAGTGAGAAGACGGTAACAGAGTTGGCTACTGATTTAGATCAAGCCTGCATCATTCCAGAAAGAAGTTACTGTGAAAAGGTCATTATTATTTTTATTTACCTCTTTTCATAAATCAACCATATCTGTGCAACTTTGCTCTGATCTGTTTTGTAATATTTGCCTTTTCCTGCCAGGTAGAAATCACAAGATCATCAGCGATTTGTATGTACCAGCTCTGTTCAGTTGTTGAGCATTACGGAAGGCCTGGCAGTGGACACTATGCAGTTTACAGGAAATTGGCATCTCAATTATCTTTTAGTGCTGCTGGGGAGCTACCAGATTCCATGAATGGATCTTGGGTTTATATTTCTGATACTAAAGTCAAACGTATCAGTTTGGAGGATGTTCTTGCAGCAGAGGCAAGCATGCTTTTTTATGAGAAGGTTGAGGCTGATATTCATGAATTAGAATTCAGAAATCTTACTTAATGGACCACACAAGCTTTTGGCTATACTAAGGTTCGTTTGTTTGTGAAAGCTTTTTTGTTACTTTCTAAAGTAGTTTTTTAGTACAAAAATTTTTTTGACGTTGAAATTTTTGCATTAGAAAGTCGTTTTAAATGTTGTACTGTGTTAACTTGGATTTCATTCAGACAACTATCATTTTAACTCCCAACTGAATACAATTTAACAAACACAATGTGTACTTTAACAATTAAAGTGACACATTGCAACTAACGTTACAAATTTTGTTACAGAATACCACTGACATAACAGACATTTGTAACACAGTACAACCTTAGCTTGACAGTCTTTCGTCCACTTTGATAGAAATTGTACAACCTTAGCTTGTCTCACTTTACTTCACTCTTCATTCTTAGAACTAACAAAGAGATCCATTTGTACAAGAAAAAGGGATGCAATCATTTAAGTTAAATATAAGGCCTGACCCCTAGGGTCATAACGCTAGGGTTTGGAGTGCCGCAGAGCTCTACTCTCTCTCCAGCCCAATGTGCAATGTTGCTCCACTCTCTGTATCTAAGTTAGATACAGCATCGTCGTGATGCCTATGATGCTGCAGTACACAAGTGTACAACTTTGCAATGCTCTAATGTAGAATGCCGCGAGACTATACGGTCCCTCTATAACCCCCCGGCAAACTCGACCAATAGATTGAGGTCTGAGTCAACATTATAACCCGCCGGTGAGCTCGATTAATAGAATTGAGGTCTAAGTCAACATTATAATCCAGTTGATCGACACAATCAGATTCCACAAAAAACTAACACACCGCAGTTGTTTTAATATTTAATTATGTTCATGAAGGCATATAGCTGCTTCAATACTTGAAGTCTAAGAGTCGGAAGGGATAATGGTAGGCAGTGTTCTGCAATAAATTGCTTGGAATGGAGATAAACCTAAAGATCTATGACTTGTCATGTTTTAAGAAAACTCTGCTTTAGACAGAAATTTCTGATATGAGCTTCTATCACTCGAAGTCGTGCCGCTAAGGCGCAACAATTGTCCACAAAGCACTCACAAAACTATAGTTATAGTCCGATATAAATTTACGTGGTGTTACGTACAAATATTGTAAACTGAAGTCATTCTACTCATTGTATCGATGAAAATGAAAATTGATGTTTAAGAGCTGAAAAATGTGCATATTTGAAAAGGCTATTGACAGTCATTATGGGTGTAAACGAGTCGAGTCGAGCTCGAGTCATCTCTGACTTGAGCTTGATCTTGATTAATTTATTGAGCTCGAGCTTTATTCTACGAGTTTGAACTGGCTTACGAGCTGACACATTTATTATGAAAGAGAGAAAATTATTCTGATTTAAGCAATTATTATAATAAAATTGTAAAAAGAATGAAAAATTATAAGAATTTATGAGATGAACACCATCATATCATTTATTTTACCCTCAATAACAAATATATCATTGCCTGAAGACTTAGAATTATTTTCCATATATTCTTGGGATGGGGTAGTTTTAGCATGCTTGCATCTATATTCGAGTGAAGCAATGGAACCTAGTCATGCCAACAACACCAATGGGTTATACCTACTTGTATGGTCATGGAACATTTTCGTGTGGGTAGTCCAACGCTTCTTGTCCCTTACCCATATGAATTAGATGGAACGAGCTTGAGTTACAAGTAATTTCTCGTACACTTCATTGTTATTATGTTATTCCCACTCTCCTTTTGTAATATGTATCTTGGGTTACAGACAACGAGGTGTAATGAGAAGCATGCTCATAAAAATTTGGCCTATAATATAAAAGTGTATAGATATGTGATTGATTGTTTATTTTATAGTTATATAGAACACACTTTTAAAAGTACTTTCATTTATAACATTATCAATAATTAATTGAATGATATTTTTGGAACCAATCTACTCAACCATTTTAATAAGTGATGAAAATAAAATAGTAACATCTTTCATGATATGGAAAGTATCAACATAGACAAGAAAGTTAATGAAAGTTAATGAAAGTTCTATTCATGATATTTGTTCAACTATTAGTGGTGTCAATATTTGACACGACCCGAAAATCTGACTCGAACCCGACCCAAAAATTTTGGGTTAGAGTCAACCCGAACCCAAAACGGGTCGGGTTCGGGTTCAACATTTGACCCGTTTCAAAAATCGGGTAGAGTTCGGATTAACCCTTTGACCCGAAATTGACCCGATTTTGACCTGAAAACTCGATTTTGACCCGGCAACCCGAGATTGACCCGATTTTGACCCGAAAAAGAGGAGATAGACCTCTTTTTTACCCGAAAATTAGTAATTTTTTGTTAGAAAAGGGTCATTCGGGTCGTGTAGGGTTGACTCGGACCCGAAGCGGGTCAGGTTCAGGTCAGGAAAACTGATCCGTTTTCAAAAACGTGTCAGGTTCGGGTTGACCCAAATAGTGTCGGGTCAATTTTGGGTTTTACTCGAACCCGAACTGTGACCTGAAATTGACACCCCTATCAACTATCATCCATTAAGGTGCATCCAATTTCTTTCAAATAATGTTAGAAATTCTTAATTAGCAACTTACATTCTTCCTTATAACCTCTTAATAAATCATTTCTTAAACCCTAAACCTAATAAAGAGGTACGAGTTGAACAAAATTTATAAAAAATTTCAAATCAATTGAAATATATGACTTTAGTAATTTGTGTCCACCAATAAAATCTTTAGAGCAGCAAACCCAACATATCTTTCAAATATTCATCAAAATATAAATGAAATTAAAATATATAAAGAAATTTAATTACACTTCTATTATTTTATTACTCATTATTTATATTTCTTAAAATTTCGCTGATAAAGCAATGAGAACACTTAGAAATTTGAATAAGCTAAATATTTTATCAATAACAATTCATCAAGACAATCAACTTTGTTAGGGTAGTTATAGATTAGTGACAAAACAAATATTTCATGGCACAAAACAATTAGAACCACAACTTTGTAAGGCAAGTATGTTGCATTTGCGTTAGTTTTTAACTAATAAGGGATCAAACATACTAATGTAGACAAAATCAATGAGATTTCTAGTGCTTGGTCCATTAATTATACATTTTAAACTAAATTTAGTCTTTATTTAATTGGAGCTCGGACGTGAAATTACGTCTGGATTCCGCACAGAATAACTTCTTCATTTGAGAGAATTTTTTGTCAATATTTTTTCGTTTTTAGTAAAATGAAATCTAAAGCTTAAACAAAACCTTTGATTTCATCTGGGACGACTTTCTTATAAAGTCCTACATGGGGTTCTGGTTGGATACCCATGCTTTATTCGGACAGGCTTCGCCCACCCATGCTCACACATAATGACTTTTGGGATGTCGTACCACCTATACCCACCCACTTTTCATGTTTTTTGAACGCAGTCTACTATGGACTGATGGCCTTGAGGCTTGTTGCCCTTTGTTCTGATTGCAAACTTTCAAGTTTCATATCAAAATTTATCATAGTCGCAGCGTGGTTAAGTGATGCATACTATATCGTGAGGATTGAAGTAATATAAGATAACGGTGATTAGCAATGTAAATTGATTTATCATCCGATGTTGAGTACCTACACATACCCACTCACAAGGCCATGGGCGTACCACCCATACCCACCCATACCCATTGCAGGGCTCTGCGTTCTTACTGATTTTTAAAATAATTTTTTAATATAAACATTTTAAAAAAATTATACAAAACAAATACTTTAAAAATAATAATAAAAAATTCTCAAATGAAATATTTGTAATAAAATCTAGAGCTTTATTTGCATTTGATCTTTATATGCAAATGTCATTTGGGTTGACGATATGATTATTTTTTTATGCAAATAATAAAAAAAATTGCCCATCAAACTGTTAAGTGGGAAAAATTCCGAACGCGTTCAAATTCAAATCAGGAGCAATTATATCACCCACTATATAATAATAAATTATGTTGGTCAATTATTCATATTGACTATTTAGAGTCACGTTTTCAAAATTTCACCAATTTTTGCGCTCAGCATTGGAAAAAAATTTTGACTGACCTGCGCGGCAGGAAAATGGAGGCACCGGGCACGTCATGGCGTGTTCTTCTTCTCTCCAGTCAAACATTCTCCTCCTCTTCTTCCCGTCAAAACCCTAACGTCAATCATTCCCTCCCCCCCTCCCTTCAATCTCTCCACCCATCCCCTCAATCATGGAACCTATCCTCCAAGCCCTAATCGCCGCCGCCGGCAGCTTCTCGGCTATCTTCCTTCTATTCTTCATCGTCCTCCTCTTCTGCCGCCGCCGTCCCCCTAAACCCCTTCCCCCCTTCCTCTCCGTCTCCTTCTCCACCCCTTCCACCGCCCTTACGCTCCCTTCATACGAGCGCAGCTTCGCCTTCGATCCCTCCCTGCCCCACATCTCCCTCTCCGATCTCGCTGCCGCCACCAAAAATTTCTCCCCGGACCGCATCCTCGGAGATGGTAGCTTTGGCTTCGTGTACAAGGCCATCTTTCCCTCCGGCGCCCCCGTCGCCGTCAAACGCCTCTCCCCTGACCTCGCGCCCTTCCAAGGCTTCCGCGAATTTCGCGCCGAAATGGACACCCTCGCCCGCATCCAGCACCCCAACCTCGCCCGCCTCCTCGGCTACTGCATCGCTGGCTCCGACCGCCTCCTCATCTACGAATTCCTCCCCGGCGGCAGCCTCGACCAACGCCTCCACGACCCCAATCCCGACTTCTTTCCGCCGCTGACGTGGTCGGCCCGCCTCCGTATCCTCCGCGGCGTCGCCGCGGGCCTCGCCTTCCTTCACGAGGTATGCCGCCCGAGCATCATCCACCGCGACATCAAGGCCAGCAACATCCTGCTCGACGGCGAATCAGTTGCCCGGATCGCCGATTTCGGATTGGCGCGGTTGGTGGAGACGTCGAGATCGCATGCATCCACGCAGGAGGCCGCGGGGACAGTGGGGTACATGGCGCCGGAGTATAGAGAGGGAGTTACGGCGGCGACAGCAAGGGGCGATATTTATAGCTTTGGGGTGTTGGTGATGGAGGTGGTGACGGGAAAGAGGCCGAGTTGGCCGGTGAAGAGAGGTGATGGTGAGGAGATGGCGCTGGTGAGGTGGGCCCGTGGAATGCTGGAGGGGGGAAGGCAGATGGAGCTTTTAGATCCTTTGATGGGGAGAGAAGCCGTGGTGGAGGCGGAGGTGAAGGGGGTGTTGGGAGTGGCTTACAGGTCTACGGAGGAGAGGCCGAGCAGCAGACCCTCCATTGGCGAAGTGATCAAGCTTTTGGATAGCTTTTGATGAATTCCCTTAAAGAAGCTATGGGTAATTGTGTTTCTCGCGCGAGTAAGCTCATTACTTAGCTCTTATTGCTCAATTTACTAATAGTTAAGTGTACAGTTTTTTCGTAATTATAAAATAATAGATGGTGTTCTGTGTTGTGTACTCATGCTTTTGTTGTTGGGAGGATTTGTAGGGGTGTTCAGTTTTTTTTTTTTTTTTTTTTAAAGAAAATAATAACTTCATTTCATCAAAAAAAAACATGACGCGAAAACCCAAAATATTCTCGAACCTCTATGCATGGAAACATTATTACATCCGGTGAAAATACCGAGCATACCGAGTGTACCGAGCGCGGTACCGAGTGCTGTACCGAGTGCTGTACCGAGCACAGTACAGAGCCCTTTAGTGACATGGAGTTTTGTTATTGGTCTCTGAATGCATTCGGTGTCAGGACAAAATAATTACTCTCATGCATGTTCATCCCAAATCCCAATGATATATATTTAACATTTAAACTTCAATAGTGCATTACACTAACTTTCATTAATGCCCTTGATGAAGCCCTCGACGACAAAGAGGAATTCACAAGGAGTTACAATGAGTAATAAGAGACAAGAAAGGTGTGACAAGATCTTGCCGAGAAAGTTCATGATAGGGACGGCTTTTTTGTTGCTTTTTAAAATAATTTTTTAGTACAAAAATTTTTTGAATTATAAAATTTTATATTAAAAGCTGTTTTAGGAAACAATAAAAAAATTGTTCCAAACGAAGCCTGAATCTCACTACGGAAGTAATTTGATAAGACCAATGGTATGCACTAGTGATGGTCAATGCGACTTTGCTTGCAAACGGCAACAAGCCAACAACAAATGGCGATGTGGTATGTTATAGATGAGATCAGTAACGAGATTGTAACGAAGAAGGTGACTGTTGCGTCCTGGAATATTCGCGGCGGTAGAGAAATATAAAGTTTAACGTCTTAGCATTGTACGAAGATCCAGCACACAAGCAGATAAGTGAGAATTTTTACGTGGAAAACCCCTAAAAAGGGGGGAAAAACCACGGGGCCTGGCCCAGTTTGAATGAATCCACTAGTATTTGTAGTCGATTACAAATGAGGCCCTTCCTTAGGAGAAGGCCTTGGATTGATGTAGCAAATGTACATCATATAGATTGCATTACATGGTAGGAGTTACATATACATGTTTGTTTGGCCTGAAGGACCGTAGTCGGCAGGAGACCGTCGTCGGCAGGAGACCGGGGTCAGAAAGACCGTTGTCTGTTGATAGAGGTCGGAAGGACCATAGTAGGCGACGGAGGTCGGAAGGACTGTAGTCGATAGAAAACTGGGGTCTAAAAGACCGTTGTCTGGTGATGGAGGTTGGAAGGACCATAGTAGGCGACGAAGGCCTGAAGGTCCGTAGGCGCTAGGAGACAGGGGTCTGAAAGACCGTTGTCTAGTGATGGAGGTCGGACTGACTGTAGTAGGCGACAGAGGTCTGAAGGACTGTAGGCAGTAGGAGACAAGGAGTCAGGTGTTAGTCCCAGTGTCACTTGGAAGATCGGATGTTGATGGTCTGGCCTTGAGTAGGACGTCGGGTCTTAAGCAGGACGTCGGGTCTTTAGCAGGACGTCGGGACTGAACGTCGGACCTTAAGGCAGTGGTGCAATGAAACTCCGGCGGTGGTCCGGCGAGGCTTCGGTGGTGGTCCGGCGAGGTTCCTGCAGCGGTCCGGCAGAGGTCCGGCGGTGCTTCTGCGGTGGTCCGGCGGCCGTCGAGGAGGAGCTTCCTCCTTCTCCTCCCCCTTCTCTTCTTGCTTGAGTCTCCCTCTTATGAGAAATGAGGGCTCTATTTATAGATTTTCTGGAGTGGCATGACCCGTAAATAGGCGTGAGATCATGGGCGAATAGGGAGTGGTTGAATGGACGGTTGATATTGAATCCTACGATCGTGCACCGTTTGTTGGTCATTTGAATACCTTAGTGAATTCAGTGATCTTGGGCTCGTTGGATTCGTCTCGTCGAGCCCTTCGATTCGAGTATAAGCACGTCAAAATCGGAGTCCGTTTGGTAACTCAAATAGTGGTTTGAACCTTCCAACAGCGCTTCGGATCCATGATTTGGACCCATTTGGGCTCGGATTGGGTCGAACTTGGTATTGTTGGGTTCGTATTTCTGAGACGCTCAATTTGACTGTAAGCTCGCTGAAATCGGAGTTCATGTGATCCCGGATTTAATTTTTGAAGTTTCCAACTAGCTTTTGCCTCGAGATTCGTGCCCGATCAAGCTAATTTTGTGATGCTGTATCAGTGACCATAGTGTTATTTTTTATTTTATTTAAACTATAAGTGCTACGTAAGTAAATAGTTAAATATGGATGTAAAATATTTAAATAATATAGTTTTCAGTATATATGCAAATATTTTGTTTTTTTATGTTATAAAAAGATTTTACCAAAAAAATCATTTGTGCAAAATTTTGAACTTATTACTCAATAGATGATAAGCTGCTAGTGTACCTTCGATTGAAAATAAATTGAAGGATTAAATCTCACATAGTTCAGAGAAAGGAAATTGCAAATGATTATGAGAAGAGATAAAAACAACGAATAGGAAATAAATAGGGCTACAAGCGAACCAAGCGTTTGACGAGCTACTCGATGCTCGGTTCGATTAAAGCTTGTTTGTGATCGTTTAACTAATTAAACAAACAAACTTGAATAATATTTTAAATATCCGATCCTTAAATAAACAAGCTTGAACACTAACGTGTTCGGTTCATTTATGTTCACGAACAACATCATTTGAAGTTCGTGAACAAGCTCGACATTAACTTCAATAAAAAGCTCGATAAAAGCTCGAATGGAGAGAAATGCAATATGTAAACTTCATTTAAGAATATATTCATATAAATTAATCATATTTTTATTTTAAATAGATAACTGTTTTTATTATAAATTTTAATTTTCTGAACAAAAGACATTTCACATTTATCTATGTTTGTTTAAGATGTTCATGAACAAATTTAATGTTTGTTTGTTTAATAGATTGTTTGTTAAATATGTTCATGAACATAGCTCGTTAAGGCTTGTTTGCTTAAAGCTCGATAATCATTAAATGAACCAAACATGAACTGACATGAATCAAACATGAACGCCCTTAAATTAAACGAGCCAAACATGAACACAACCAATAAAACTCGAATCAAACATGAACCGAACTTGAACAAGCTAATGATAAAATGAACTCAAACATGAACACTCACATACTCGGCTCGGCTCAGTTCGTTTGCAGCCCTAGAAATAAATGACAATAAAAGAAAAAAACAAATGGTTGATTTGAGAGGAGATTTTTCTGTGGACAAATTTTTAAAAGGAAATAGTTTAATAATTAATTAGGTGAAAACGGAAGCTAAGGGGAAATTTCTGAGGATGCAAGTCGTTAGCATAAGGAACGACTGGTCTTGGTGGCTCCACCAAGTGTCCATTTGCAATCGGGTATGTGGCAGGTCAGGTCGGTGGGTCTGTGGGTTGGGTCGGCACCCATCGGGTTTCGGACGGGTCACACAAGAAAGTCGTTACCTTTTCTCATGATTTCATATACGAAAAATTATTTCAGAGATTTTTGATTTTGTGTAGTATCATTTATATTAAAAAAATAAATCATTTGTATATATTTATAAAAATAAAAAAAAAAGAAAAAGAGAAAAACAAATAGTTAAATTAAAATTTATTTGACAGTATTTAATTTTTTAAAGTATCATTTATTAAAAAATAAAAAATCCGAAAATATTGTTTATAAAAAACCAGAAAAAAATCAAGTCGTTAGCACAGCTGACTTGATCTTTTCTTCTTTTTTTTTTTTTTTATAAATATATATAAAAATGTTAATTAAATTACATATTTATAATAAAAATATTGTCAAATTAATTTAGATTTAACTATTTGATTTTCTCCAAGTTTTCTTTTTTTATTTTTGTTTTTTTATAAATGATATTATAAATAAGTAAGATTATAAACTTAAATATATAGTATTTATTAAAAACAAATAAAATATAAAAAGAGAAAAGCAAATCATTAAATTAAAATTTATTTGACAATTTTTTTTATTTTAAAAGTGTAATTTAATTACGATTTATATATATTTATTAAAAATAGAAATAATATAAAAGGAAAAGAACCAGACCTTTTTTCGTTTTTTTGGTTTTTTATAAATAATATTTTCGTTTTTTATTTTCTTAATAAATGACACTAAAATTTTTTAAAAACTGTTAAATAAAGTTTTAATTTAACTATTTTTTTTTTATTTTTTAAATTTTCATTTTTTACATATATATATATATATATATATATATATATATATATATATATATATATATATATATATATATATCGTATAAATGATATTTTAATTTTTTTTAAAATTTTTTTATGAATGATACTAAAAAAAATTTAAAAACTGTGAAATAAATTTTAATTTAAGTTACTTTTCTGTTTTTAAGTTTTTTTTTTTAATTTGATTTTTTATAAATATATGTAAATTTTAATTAAACTATATATTTATAAATCATACTATAAATTAATTAAAACTAAAAAAAATAACTTCTCATTAGAACAACTTACGACTAAAATGTCCTTTTTTTTAGTTGGCCAAATCAGCCCGCCCAGCTCATCGCTCTGCCAAATCAGACCGCCCGCCACCAACTCAACTGCCACCTCAATAGGAGAAATTATTAGGTGCGGAGTGCAGAGTGCATTCAGAGACCAATAAAAATGTGTCACGTTACATCATTGGTTGGTATCCAGCTCAGTACCAGCACTCAGTACCGCTGGGTACAGCTAGGTACCAAATATTTGTGCGGACGATTCTCCCATCCGCACTCCACGCCTAATAATTTCTCCCTCAATAGACAGTCGTTACCTAAGAAGATGATCTGCCCCCTGCTCACCCGCCCCATAGCTAGTCATAGTCTAAAATAAAGACCGACATCACTTTGAAATTCAGTTTGATGAAAATAATTTACAAATGATGAGTGTCTTCTACTGGAGAAATCATTCTGTGTGGAGTGAATCAAAATGCGCCACATCATCCGGTACATAACAAAAAAGTAATATGACGTGTTCTGATTCATCTCCGGAAGGTATCTCGTGACCACACGGAATAATTTCTGCTTCTGTTATGACCACTTAGGTAGAAGTGGGATTTGATGGGGTTATTGGACAATTTGGAGGAGAATGCATAAAGGGTCCACAACAATGACGATGACCTTCCTTCCAGTCATAAACCACTTTCAGGGTCAAGGTCTTCCTTAAAAAATGAATGGGAAATTCTTCAGGTAAAGCCGATAGGTATGAAATCTGAATACATATACCATCAAAAATTAGTCTGGTCCAACTAATTTTTATTTTTTTAGTCTGGTCCAACTAGCAGCAAGGGCGTGAACTGTTAAAGGGATTTCAATTTTGTACAATATGTTCAAATAGCCTACAGTTCCATTTAGTTAGGAGTTGTTTAGTTGGATTACATAA
This sequence comes from Dendrobium huoshanense, assembly GCA_016618105.1. Classification (NCBI taxonomy): domain Eukaryota; kingdom Viridiplantae; phylum Streptophyta; class Magnoliopsida; order Asparagales; family Orchidaceae; genus Dendrobium; species Dendrobium huoshanense. The sequence goes on along the minus strand of CM028346.1, from coordinate 27,315,159 downwards.
AGGGGTAAAGTATTTCAAATACAGGTGTTTTGAAAATTTTAATATTTGTTTGTATGAAAAAGAAATGAAAGTAGAGTAAATATAGTTCTTTTTTGAGGTAGATCAAATTCATCTAATTTTGAGCGAAAACGATTTACAATGCAAGCTTACTCGCTTGATCGTCGTCGGCCACCACCGCTATCCACCACCACTGTACAAGCAAAGAAAAGAACTACTTTATCTATACTAACATGTAAAAAATGAACTAATGTACATAAACTATTTTATGTGTATACTAACATGCAAAAAAAAAAAAAAAATACTAGTAAATTCTCATTTACTTCATAACTATCAATCAATAGATGATTCACTTCCAACTCTTGAAGCCAAATCCTCACTACTAATATCTTTAATGTTCTCCTCAATGTCGAAGTCTACCTTCTCTAACAATAACTCGGTTACATTAGATACAAGTTGATCATTTACATCATTAGCAGGTTTTGTAAAGTTTGATATGCACTCTTCTTGATGTACTGTTGATATTGATGCAGTATTCTCAAAGACTCCCCTAGGTTTAGTCTTGATTACTACAAGACAATCTTGTTTACCCCTCAGTTTACCTGGCTAGTTAGCAAAGAAGACTTGTGTAGCCTAGATAGCATAGAAAAATGTGTCGTATTTTTATATATTTTATCTCCTTTTACTTTTGTAATACCATAAAGTGGATACACCCTTATTCCTCAATTTGTCACTTGATCAAACCAATCACAATTAAAAAGTTACAAGTTATGACCTTCACCAGGATATTCAAATTGTAGGGCTTTTTGTAAGACCCTATAATACTCACAATCATCACATATATGATTGTTTCCTTTCACACAAGGGCGTGAACTGTTAAAGGGATTTCAATTTTGTACAATATGTTCAAATAGCCTACAGTTCCATTTAGTTAGGAGTTGTTTAGTTGGATTACATAAAGGGGTAAAGTATTTCAAATACATGTGTTTTGAAAATTTTAATATTTGTTTGTATGAAAAAGAAATGAAAGTAGAGTAAATATAGTTCTTTTTTGAGGTAGATCAAATTCATCTAATTTTGAGCGAAAACGATTTACAATGCAAGCTTACTCGCTTGATCGTCGTCGGCCACCACCGCTATCCACCACCACTGTACAAGCAAAGAAAAGAACTACTTTATCTATACTAACATGTAAAAAATGAACTAATGTACATAAACTATTTTATGTGTATACTAACATGCAAAAAAAAAAAAAAAACTAGTCAATTCTCATTTACTTCATAACTATCAATCAATAGATGATTCACTTCCAACTCTTGAAGCCAAATCCTCACTACTAATATCTTTAATGTTCTCCTCAATGTCGAAGTCTACCTTCTCTAACAATAACTCGGTTACATTAGATACAAGTTGATCATTTACATCATTAGCAGGTTTTGTAAAGTTTGATATGCACTCTTCTTGACGTACTGTTGATATTGATGCAGTATTCTCAAAGACTCCCCTAGGTTTAGTCTTGATTACTACAAGACAATCTTGTTTACCCCTCAGTTTACCTGGCTAGTTTGCAAAGAAGACTTGTGTAGCCTAGATAGCATAGAAAAATGTGTCGTATTTTTATATATTTTATCTCCTTTTACTTTTGTAATACCATAAAGTGGATACACCCTTATTCCTCAATTTGTCACTTGATCAAACCAATCACAATTAAAAAGTTACAAGTTATGACCTTCACCAGGATATTCAAATTGTAGGGCTTTTTGTAAGACCCTATAATACTCACAATCATCACATATATGATTGTTTCCTTTCACACATACACTAAAATTTTTTATTTTTCAACCTTCAAGCTTTGGTTTACAATATGTAATTGTTGATAATAAAATTGACCAACATTTCATTACTATCATAGGTCCCCAAGCTAGACTCATTAAACCTTGATCTTGCAAATCTCAAACTTTATTATGGACCTGATTGATATATAAAGTGTAGATATATATATATATATATATATATATATATATATATATATATATATATATATATATATATATATATATATATATATATATATATATATATATATATATATATATATATATATTACTATCATTTTCACTAAATTAATTATATATAAGGTTGAAGTGATTTGTTAAAATACATACCATTTTTTGGAACCAATCTAGAAATTCAGATTCCACTCTCTTTTCCTGTTCTAATTATGATGTTGTATTTAGACCATTAACGAACTTCATGCAAAAATTTTAAATTAAGGGTCTATATGTATGAGTCCATGGAATGTATAGAATTTTAACTGAAGCTTACTCGATATATGGTTCAACTTCAACACAATTAAGTAGTGTGTACAACATGACAACTCTCAACTCCTTATCTGTCAAATAGCGCACAATACAAGTGTCTGATGCCTTTCCACTTCCTTTGAATACTTATATGTTACTGGTAGATGGACATATATCTAGATTACCAAATTTTGGGGTGCAGTAGTCCTTGTCGATTTTAAATTTGTGCAAAAGTATTATAAGAAAAATTAAGTAGTCTCATACATCAAATATGCTTCACATATTGATCATTCGGTGCATGCTTTGTTTTTTAAAGTCTTCTTAAATTTATTTAAATACCTTAATGATGTTTGGGAGTGAATTAGAAATTTGCTAATAAATTGTGATATGTTATGTTTGAATAAAATTACCTCTCAAAAGGATATATCCACTGATATTGAACTTGTCCACCAACTCTAGCATCATATGGTAAATACATAAATAGATGTTCCATGGAGCCAAAAATTCTCGGAGGGAATTTCTTCTCAAGCTTTAACAGAATAAAAGGAATATTGTGTTCAATATGGAACAAAGCTTCTTCATTCAGTCATGATGAGCATAAGTCCTTGAAAAATATACTTAGTTCAGTTAAAGAATTTAAATTGAATCTCAAATAAAAGTGAAAGTAATGGAAACAAATAATCCATGATGATGTGATAGTCATAACTTTTCAATCTGAACAATCTCTCCGATCTTATATCAACACATCTACTGAGATTAGAAGCACATCCATCATGTAGCTTTACGCTCTGCACCCATTCACAATCTGCTCACCTCTATTCTAAAGTGAAGGTGAAGAAACTTTTAGCTTTAGAAGTTTATTATTTCCACCATCCTTCAACTCAAACAATTTTCTCTTACAAATATTCTCCAAATTCATCCTAGCTTTTACATTATCTTTAGATTTTTCCTTGATGTTCATCATTGTATTAAGCACATTATTTAAAATATTTTTTTTCTATATACATCACATCTAAATTATGTCTGATCAAGTTCATTCTTCAATATAGCAAAGACAAAAAAAAAAAAAATATAACACCATACCCGAGCACTTTATAAATAGCTGATGATGGAGAATCAATTATCATGGGTATGAAATTTACTCTTTCAAATATTTTCTCACTACTTAGCTTTTGAGGAGGGCTGGAGGTTGTGTCATCTCTATTCTATTTTTAGTGAAAACATCCTTATTTTTTCTGAAGGGATGGTTTGCAGGTAAGAACATACGATGATAATCAAACCAAGTATTTCAATCCTCATGCTTTAGAGTGAATGATTTAGTATTTTTCATGTAATCTGAACAAGTTATATTGCCTACATAGCTCTAACCACAAAGTATATTGTATGCTGGAAAGTTACTAATTATTCAAAGTAATGTTGCCCTCAATGTAAAATTTTGTTTAGTGGAGACATCATATATAGTAACTCCTTCATTCCACAATAAGTTTAAATCATCAATTAAATGTTACAAGAATATATCTATCTTTGTTTTTGGATAATATGTGCCTGGAATGACAAGTGTTAGAAACATAAAGCGTGTAATCATACACAACTCTAGATGAAGATTGTAGGGGTTGGGCATCACAGGCCTGCATAAGGTGAGGTTGATATGCTAAATAGAGTAAAATCATTTACACATAAATCTAACTTATATTCCTTGGTTCCATGGTGAATATAGAATGTGTTCAGTTAAAGTGTTTTAGGCTTCTACTGATGACGGATGTGTTAAAACACTTACTTAGGAGCTGTGTTTCTTATGCCATCACATATATGCAGCATAACTCATAGATGCGTATAAACATTATAATATGGGAATGATGGGTAAGTATAACACCCAACTGACTGGCACATCCTTCTGCCTTTTTTCCCAACATTTTATTTAAACCTTGGTGTGTTACCATGATGACATTCAATCTCTGACAAATTATCCCCATAGTATAGCATACATCTATTAACACTATATTCTATTTTTGTAACTTTCAAGCCAAGTTTGGAAACCAATTTTTTAGTCTAGTATAAGTCTGATGGAATTAAATAATATATCGGGTTAGTCTCCTTAAGTAGGACAATGAACTAATTAAAACATTCTCATGGTATATTATATTTTATCTTAATGCTTAACATTTTTATAACAACAAATAACTCTGAGAGAGTAATGCACCCATTCTGAATTGGTTGTGAAGCGTGCAACAAATCATAGAAGTTTTGTGCCTTTTTATTTGGGGATTCTTCTGTATATTATTGAAATTGTGGCCCAATTATATCATAAATAAAATCCTCAAATGTCCTAACTATGTCTTCCTCAACTATGTTGGAATTTGTAAATGGGCCGCATTGAGAGTATAAATGAGGCTCATATTGTGAGAGCTCGTTTCTTTGATTTCCTTCTGGGATCGTTCGAGACGATGTTGAGATCGTCCAGAACGATAAAAAACAACTGATTTCTGGGTGGATCGTCCGGGCCAATTTTTGGATCGTCCTGGGACGATCAGTTCATGGCAAAGTCAGTGAGCAAGGGTTTTTATCGTCCAAGGAAATTAATTATCGTCCTGAGATATCGTCCTGGACGATTGAAATTTTGTTCAGATCGTCCTGGACGATGTGGCGATCGGCCAAGCCGATCAGGTGTGTATTAAAAGGAAATCAGCTCGTTTTGAAGAGAGAGAAAACCATTTTATATTTTCAAAATATCTGAGGAGAGAGAAGGAGAAGGAAAGCAAAGGAAAAGCTTGGTTTCGGAGGCCGCGGAGCGCTTTTCGTCCGTCGCCGTTGTTGGAAGGATTGTTTATCTCGCGGTAAGGACTCCGAATCCTATTTCTGTTTTCGAAGATGTTGAGTTTTGGTCATTTTGTGCACATAATTGTGTTTTCGTTACCGATAAACGCGCACCATTTTGTATTGACGAAACTTTCACCGCATAACTTTTGATATGTTATTGATATGATTTTTCTAGACGTTTTGAGTATTTTCTGTAACGATTCTACCTGTTATTTTGGGTTCTGTGCGATTTTGATCGAATATATAAATATCAGTTTGTTGAATGATGTTGCTTCAGTAAAATAAAAGTCTTATAATGTTGTCGTGCACGTTCTGTATTAATTTGGTAAATTGTGATTTTTAGGAATTTCTGTGTAAATTCCGTATACTGTCGTTATGCCGCTGAATTTTCGAACGATTTTTGATTTTCTAAAATTGATGATTTGAACTGATATGCATACGAATGTGAATATATGATTATTGTTACTGAAAGACAAGTGAAGACTGGTTGAACTGTTGGTTGGAGATTGATTTGACCTGTACAGGATGGTGGGCCGACGGGGTTTCCTTTAAACTATTGATCATTGATATAACGATTGAGAGTCATAAGGAGTTTAATATGCCGACGGGCAGCCGATGGGCACAGAGTGACGACTCTTATTGAACCAACGTATGGATAACTACAACAGCACTATGGATTTCTACAACAGCACTATGGATTATCGAATAGCCAGTGATTGCACTTGTTCAGTAAGACTATTGTATTGAAATGCATGTGTTCGGCATCGACTCATGATGGATTTATTGCTTTATTGATTTGGATTTATTGACAGATTTACGGACTTATTGTTATCGTACGATTTCATTGATATTTATATTCTGTCACTGCGCATTGCTACTGTTATAGATACTGTATGGATATGGATACTGTAATTGACTCATTGACACTATAGACATGGATACTATTGATTCATTGATACTGATTCATTGATATTTATTCATTGACACTATTGCTTCTGCATTGTATTGAACTGCTGCATTTGATTCATTGCTAGTATAGACTGGGCTTTATTGTATTGATTTTGTGATTTCATATCGATCGATTTAATTGACCATATAGTATTGTTTTGATTGATTCGATTTGATACGATTGATTTGACTGATCGACTGATTTTCTTCTGTTTATCGATTCTTCTATCGCTGACTCTGGATTTTATCGATTGGGTATTGATTATTGATTTTTGTATCCGCTGCATAGATTCACTGATCATGTGCAACTGACTGTTATGGATTCGACTGATTGACATGCATATTGCTTCCGCACCGGGCTTTGATTTCAGTTGTAGGTATTAGGTGACCTGCTGGGCTTTTTGAAGCTCATTATATGTGGTTAACAATTTTAGGTCTGAGCAAGGGAGTAGGAATGGAGATTGATCAAGATTGTCGACGAATCCTTTCACTATGGATGACTGGGGCGTTACAAATTGGTATAAGAGAAAGTGTAGTGAAAGGATTTGATTGATAGTTTGGTAGAATGGATTGTTTCAAGTGCATTATTTTGCATACATATTGAATGACATGTGATTGAATGAATTGTGTGATATGTATAATTTTCGACGAGTTTTGATTTTGATTTGGATTTGGATGGATTTGTTTTGTCTCGATTTTACTTCGGACCCTTAGGAAAATGTCGGGACGATATTTTTCTAAGGTGGGGAGATTGTGAGAGCTCGTTTTTTTGATTTCCTTTTGGGATCATTTGAGACGATGTTGAGATCGTCCAGAACGATCAGAAACAACTGATTTCTGGGTGGATCGTCCGGGCCGATTTTTGGATCGTCCTGGTACGATCGGTTCATGGCAAAGTCAGTGAGCAAGGGTTTTTATCATCCAAGGAAATTAATTATCGTCCTGAGATATCGTCCTGGATGATTGAAATTTTATTCAGATCGTCCTGGACGATATGGCGATCGGTCAGGCCGATCAGGTGTGTATTAAAAGGAAATCAGCTCGTTTTGAAGAGAGAGAAAACCATTTTATATTTTCAAAATGTCTGAGGAGAGAGAAGGAGAAGGAAAGCAATGGAAAAGCTTGGTTTCGGAGGCCGCGGAGCGCTTTTCATCCGTCATCGTTGTTGAAAGGATTATTTATCTCGTGGTAAGGACTTCAAATCCTATTTCTGTTTTCGAAGATGTTGAGTTTTGGTTGTTTTGTGCACAGAATTGTGTTTTCGTTACCGATAAACGCACACCGTTTTGTATTGACAAAACTTTCACCGCACAACTTTTGATATGTTATTGATATGATTTTTCTACACGTTTTGAGTATTTTCTGTAACGATTCTACCGGTTATTTTGGGTTCTGTGCGATTTTGATTGAATAGATAAATATAAGGTTGTTGATTGATGTTGCTTCAGTAGAATAGAAGTCTTATAATGTTGTCGTGCACGTTCTGTATTAATTTAATAAATTGTGATTTTTAGGAATTTCTGTGTAAATTCCGTATATTGTTGTTATGCCGCTGAATTTTCGTACGATTTCCGATTTTCTAAAATTGATGATTTGAACTGATATGCATACGAATGTGAATATATGATTATTGTTACTGAAAGACAAGTGAAGACTGGTTGAACTGTTGGTTGGAGATTGATTTGACCTGTACATGATGGTGGGCCGACGGGCTTTCCTTTAAACTATTGATCATTGATATAACGATTGAGAGTCATAAGGAGTTTAATATGCCGACGGGCACAGAGTGACGACTTTTATTGAACCAACGTATGAATAACTACAACAGCACTATGAATTTCTACAAAAACACTATGGATTATCGAATAGCCAGTGATTGCACTTGTTTAGTAAGACTATTGTATTGAAATGCATGTGTTTGGCATCGACTCGTGATGGATTTATTGCTTTATTGATTTGGATTTATTGACAGATTTACGGACTTATTGTTATCGTACGATTTCATTGATATTTATATTCTGTCACTGCGCATTGCTACTATTATAGATACTGTATGGATATGGATATTGTAATTGACTCATTGACACTATAGACATGGATACTATTGATTCATTGATACTGATTCATTGATATTGATTCATTGACACTATTGCTTCTGCATTGTATTGAACTGCTGCATTTGATTCATTGCTAGTATAGACTGGGCTTTATTGTATTGATTTTGTGATTTCATACCGATCGATTTAATTGACCATATAGTATTGTTTTGTTTGATTCAATTTGATATGATTGATTTGACTGATCGACTGATTTTCTACTGTTTATCGATTCTTCTATTGCTGACTCTGGATTTTATCGATTGGGCATTGATTATTGATTTTTGTATCCGCTGCATAGATTCACTGATCATGTGCAACTGACTGTTATGGATTCGACTGATTTACATGCATATTGCTTCCGTACCGTGCTTTGATTTCAGTTGTAGGTATTAGGTGACCTGCTGGGCTTTTTGAAACTCATTATATGTGGTTAACAATTTCAGGTCTGAGCAAGGGAGCAAGAATGGAGATTGATCAAGACTGTCGATGAATCCTTTCACTATGGATGCCTGGGGCGTTACACATATTCACCAAGTGAAATATTAATATTCTAGAATGAATCCTTTGCAATATATATCAATAGTAATCTCATCTGGTGTGATGTAGGCTTGATTTTTGTATTTGGAACATGGACAATGAATCAATTCCCTCTAATATGAATGAAGGTAATTGACAGGTTGCCTGAATGAAATAATTCACTTCGTTAAGAAATTCATATGTTTTATAAGTTCCTACAACCAAAAAATGAGATTTGTATTAATTTAAGAAAAAATTAAAATAATGTGCAATAGTGATGATTTTAGGAGCTTTCATAGATAGTTGTGCTGCTCATTCATGCATCTACTTTTTCGTCCTCATATCTATAACACTTCACTTAATATTGTGATATTCTTATTGTAAAACCTCTCCAAAGCTGATTTTTTTGAGTGCAGTTAGTCCGTACGAACTGGCCTTAGTCCCGGACGAACTGAAGAAAATTGTGAAGAAATCTGCCAATTTCGTCTGTACGAACCTGGAACAGTCGGGACGAACCGTCGGGAAGAACCGAACCGAGAGCATCGTCCAAGGACAAAATAATTGGAATTAACTTTCGTCTGTACGATCCGTGTCCAGAGGAGTTCGTCCCGGGACAATCTGGGCATCGTCCTGGACGATCCTGCTTGATAAGTATCGGATTTGAGATATTTTGGATTCATTTGGAGGAGAGAGAAAGAGAAGGAAGTAGAGAGAGAAAGAGGAGGAAGAGAAAGAAGAAGCTTGGTTTTGGAGCCTGCGGAGCGCTTTTTGTCCGACGTCGCAGTTGGAAGATTTGTTTGTCTCGAAGTAAGGACTCCGAATCCTATTTCTGATTTTGAAGATTTTGAGTTTTGATAATTCTGTACTCAGTTTTATGTTTCCGTTACCGAATAACGCGCATAATTTTGTATTGACGAAAGTTTTACCGCACAACTTTTGATATGCTTCTGATATGATATTTCTGCATAATTTGAGCATTTTCTGTAACGTTTCTACCAGTTATTTTGAGTTATGTGCCTTTTTTATCGAATAGAAAATTATCAGGATGTTAAAAATTATTGCTTCAGTACAAGTAAAGTTTTGAAACGTTGTTTTATTCGATTTCTGGTAATTTGGCAATTTTCGGCAATTATGCATTTTTGCAACGACGTCTGTCTAATATACAATATTTTAAGGGGTTTTTCTGCATTGAGCTAAATTGTATTTATTGATTACAATACCTTATTGATATGCATATGAATGTGAATATGATTGAATTATTGTTATTATTACTGAAAGACAAGTGAAGACTGGTTGAACCATTGGTTGAAGATTGATTTGATATGTACAGGATCGTGGGCCGACGGGCTTTCCTTTAAAAAGGGTTTGACGATATCCTCTTTTGATCATTGATATAATGATTGTGAGTCATAAGGAGATTATTATATGGACTGGCGGCCGACGGGCATAGAGTGATGACTCTTATTGAACCAACGGATATATTTATGGATTTCTACAACAACACAATGGATTATCGACTTAAAAAACGTCTTAATAGCCAGTGATTGTACTTATTCAGTAAGACTATTGTATTGAATTGCATGTGTACGGTATTGACCTATTGATCTCATTATGGATTTATAAATTTATTGATATCGACGGAATTCTTATTTTGATTATTGATTTTGAATGGATTGACTGACGGATTTACGAGTTTATTGCTACTGTACGATTTCATTGATATTCGCATTATGTCCCTGAGCATTGATACTGATACTGATATGGATATTGATATTGCATTGACTCATTGTTACTATGGACATGAATATTATTGATTCATTGATATTGATTCATTGATACTATCGCTTCATTGATACACCGCATTGAACTGCTGCATGTGATTCATTGATCAATATGGAATAAGTTTTACTGTATTGATTTGATTTCCATCGTTCTTGCGCTGTATTGGTTTGATTGTTTTATATGATTTCATACCGATTGATGTTATTGATCAGAGATAATTGATTTGATTGATTCTATTGATACGATATTGATTTAACGGTTATTATCGAGACGATGATTTTTCTCTATCGATGTAACTTATCAATTTAATTGAGATTCTTCTGAATATAAATTTTTATACAGTTTATGGATTCTTCCGAGATTTGACGTATGTACTGATTTATTGAGCTTTATGGATTTCTTCTTACTGTTTATCGATTTTTTATCGATGATTGTGGATTGTATCGATCATGCATTGATTACTGATTTTCATACCTGCTGCATAGATTCACTGATCATGTGCAATTGACTGTTATGGATTTGATAGATTGACATGCATATTGTTCAATACCGTGCTTTGATTTCAGTTGTAGGTATTAGGTGATCTGCTGGGCTTTTTGAAGCTCATTATATGTGGTTAACAATTTCAGGTCAGAACAAGGGAGCAAGAAGTGATGGTTGATCAATACTGTCGACGAATCCTTTCACTATGGATGCCTGGGGCGTCACAATTGGTATCAGAGCAAGTGTAGTGAAAGGATTTGATTGATAGTTTGGTAGAATGGATAGTTTCGAGTGCATCATTTACATAGTGAATGACATGTGATTGAATGAACTGTATGATTCCGATGAGTTTTGATTTTGATTCTGATTCGATTTGATTTTGATTTGAGTTTTGATTCGACGAATTTGTTTTATTTCGATTTTGGCGTCCGCGCCCTTAAGGGAAATGTCGAGGACGACATTTTTTTTAAGGTGGGTAGATTGTAAAACCCCCCCAAAGCTGATTTTTTTTAGTGCAGTTAGTTCGTACGAACTGGCCTTAGTCCCGGACGAACTGAAGAAAATTGTGAAGAAATCTGCCAATTTCTTCTGTATGAACCTGGAACAGTCGGGAGGAACCGTCGGGACGAACCGAACCCGAGAGCATCGTCCAAGGACGAAATAATTGGAATTAATTTTCGTCTAAAAGATCCGTGTCCAGAGGAGTTCTTCCCGGGACGATCTGGGCATCGTCCTAGACGATCCTGCTTGATAAGTATCAGATTTGAGATATTTTGGATTCATTTGGAGGAGAGAGAAAGAGAAGGCAGGAGAGAGAAAGAGGAGGAAAGAGAAAAAAGAAGCTTGGTTTTGGAGCCCGCAGAGCATTTTTTGTCCGACGTCGCAGTTGGAAGATTTGCTTGTCTCGAAGTAAGGACTCCGAATCCTATTTCTGATTTCGAAGATTTTGAGTTTTGATAATTCTGTACTCAGTTTTGTGTTTTCTTTACCGTATAACGCGCATAATTTTGTATTGATGAAAGTTTTACCGCACAACTTTTGATATGCTTATGATATGATATTTCTGCACAATTTGAGTATTTTCTGTAAAGTTTCTACCAGTTATTTTGAGTTATGTGCAATTTTTATCGAATAGAAAATTATCAGGATGTTGAAAATTATTGCTTCAGTACAAGTAAAGCTTTGAAACATTGTTTTATTCGATTTCTGGTAATTCGGCAATTGTGTATTTTTGCAATGACGTCTGTCTACTATACAATATTTTTAGGGGTTTTTCTGCATTGAGCTAAATTGTATTTATTGATTACAATACCTTATTGATATGCATACGAATGTGAATATGATTGAATTATTGTTATTATTACTGAAAGACAAGTGAAGACTGGTTGAACCATTGGTTGGAGATTGATTTGACCTGTACATGATGGTGGGCCGACGGGCTTTCCTTTAAAAAGGGTTTGATGATATCCTCTATTGATCATTGATATAACGATTGGGAGTCATAAGGAGATTATTATGTCGATAGGCGGCCGACGGGCATAGAGTGATGACTCTTATTGAACCAACGGATATATTTATGGATTTCTACAACAGCACAATGGATTATCGACTTGAAAAACGTCTTAATAGCCAGTGATTGTACTTGTTCAGTAAGACTATTGTATTGAATTGCTTGTGTACGGTATTGACCTATTGATCTCATTATAGATTTATAAATTTATTGATATCGACGGACTTCTTATATTGATTATTGATTTATTGATTTTGAATGGATTGACTGACAGATTTACGAGTTTATTGTTACTGTACGATTTCATTGATATTCGCATTGTCCCTGAGCATTAATACTGATACTGATATGGATATCGATATTGCATTGACTCATTGTTACTATGGACATGGATAGTATTGATTCATTGATATTGATTCATTGATATTATCGCTTCATTGATACACCGTATTGAACTGCTGCATGTGATTCATTGATCAATATGGAATAGGTTTTACTGTATTGATTTGATTTCCACCGTTCTTGCGTTGTATTGGTTTGATTGTTTTATATGATTTCATACCGATTGATGTTATTGATCAGAGATAATTGATTTGATTGATTCTATTGATACGACATTGATTTAACGGTTATTATCGAGACGATGATTTTTCTCTATCGATGTAACTTATCAATTTAATTGAGATTCTTCCGAATATAGATTTTTATATTGTTTATGGATTCTTCCCAGATTTTACGTATGTACTGATTTATTGAGCTTTATGGATTTCTTCCTACTGTTTATTGATTTTTTTATCGATGATTGTGGATTGTATCGATCATACATTGATTACTGATTTTCGTACCTGCTGCATAGATTCACTGATCATGTGCAATTGACTGTTATAGATTTGATAGATTGACATGCATATTGTTTAGTACCGTTCTTTGATTTCAGTTGTAGGAATTAGGTGACCTGCTGGGCTTTTTGAAGCTCATTATATGTGGTTAACAATTTCATGTCAGAGCAAGGGAGCAAGAAGTGATGGTTGATCAAGACTGTCGACAAATCCTTTCACTATGGATGCCTGGGGCGTCACAATTGGTAGCAGAGCAAGTGTAGTGAAAGGATTTGATTGATAGTTTCGTAGAATGGATAGTTTTTAGTGCATCATTTACATAGTGAATGACATGTGATTGAATGAACTGTATAACTGTATGATTCCGACGAGTTTTGATTTTGATTCTGATTCGATTTGATTTTGATTTGAGTTTTGATTCGACGAATTTGTTTTATTTCGATTTTGGCGTCCGCGCCCTTAAGAGAAATGTCGAGGACGACATTTTTTTTAAGGTGGGTAGATTGTAAAACCCCTCCAAAGCTGATTTTTTTTAGTGCAGTTAGTTCGTACGAACTGGCCTTAGTCCCGGACGAACTGAAGAAAATTGTGATGAAATCTGCCAATTTCGTCTGTACGAACCTGGAACAGTCGGGACGAACCGTCGGGACGAACCGAACCCGAGAGAATCGTCCAAGGATGAAATAATTGGAATTAATTTTCGTCTATACGATCCGTGTCCAGAGGAGTTCATCCCGGGACGATCTAGGCATCGTCCTGGACGATCCTGCTTGATAAGTATCGGATTTGAGATATTTTGGATTCATTTGGAGGAGAGAGAAAGAGAAGGCAAGAGAGAGAAAGAGGAGGAAAGAGAAAGAAGAAGCTTGGTTTTGGAGTCCGCAGAGCGTTTTTTGTCCGACGTCGCAGTTGGAAGATTTGCTTGTCTCGAAGTAAGGACTCCGAATCCTATTTCTGATTTCGAAGATTTCGAGTTTTGATAATTTTGTACTCAGTTTTGTGTTTTCATTACCGTATAACGCGCATAATTTTGTATTGATGAAAGTTTTACCGCACAACTTTTGATATGCTTATGATATGATATTTCTGCACAATTTGAGTATTTTCTGTAAAGTTTCTACCGGTTATTTTGAGTTCTGTGCGATTTTTATCGAATAGAAAATTATCAGGATGTTGAAAATTATTGCTTCAGTATAAGTAAAGCTTTGAAATATTGTTTTATTCGATTTCTGGTAATTCGGCAATTGTGCATTTTTGCAACGACGTCTGTCTACTATACGATATTTTAAGGGGTTTTTCTGCATTGAGCTAAATTGTATTTATTGGTTACAATACTTTATTGATATGCATACGAATGTGAATATGATTGAATTATTGTTATTGTTACTGAAAGACAAGTGAAGACTGGTTGAACCGTTGGTTGGAGATTGATTTGACCTGTACATGATGGTGGGCCGACGGGCTTTCCTTTAAAAAGAGTTTGATGATATCCTCTATTGATCATTGATATAACGATTGGGAGTCATAAGGAGATTATTATGTCGACGGACGGCCGACGGGCATAGAGTGACGACTCTTATTGAACCAACGGATATATTTATGGATTTCTATAACAGCACAATGGATTATCGACTTTAAAAACGCCTTAATAGCCAGTGATTGTATTTGTTCAGTAAAACTATTGTATTGAATTGCTTGTGTACGGTATTGACCTATTGATCTCATTATGGATTTATAAATTTATTGATATCGATGGACTTCTTATATTGATTATTGATTTATTGATTTTGAATGGATTGACTGACGGATTTACGAGTTTATTGTTACTGTACGATTTCATTGATATTCGCATTATGTCTCTGAGCATTAATACTGATACTGATATGGATATCGATATTGCATTGACTCATTGTTACTATAGACATGGATATTATTGATTCATTGATATTGATTCATTGATATTATCGCTTCATTGATACACCGTATTAAACTGCTGCATGTGATTCATTGATCAATATGGAATATGTTTTACTGTATTGATTTGATTTCCACCGTTCTTACGTTGTATTGGTTTGATTGTTTTATATGATTTCATACCGATTGATGTTATTGATCAGAGATAATTGATTTGATTGATTCTATTGATACGACATTGATTTAACGGTTATTATCGAGATGATGATTTTTCTCTATCGATGTAACTTATCAATTTAATTGAGATTCTTCTGAATATAGATTTTTATACTGTTTATGGATTCTTCCGATATTTGACGTATGTACTGATTTATTGAGCTTTATGGATTTCTTCCTACTGTTTATTGATTTTTTTATCGATGATTGTGGATTGTATCGATCATGCATTGATTACTGATTTTCGTACCTGCTGCATATATTCACTGATCATGTGCAATTGACTGTTATAGATTTGATAGATTGACATGCATATTGTTCAGTACCGTGCTTTGATTTCAGTTGTAGGTATTAGGTGACCTGCTGGGCTTTTTGAAGCTCATTATATGTGGTTAACAATTTCAGGTCAGAGCAAGGGAGCAATAAGTGATGGCTGATCAAGACTGTCGACGAATTCTTTTCACTATGGATGCCTGGGGCGTCACACTTATGTCTATACCTCTACCTCTCTTAACTTATGAGTAAAGTCACTCATCCACCTAAGCATCCTCATCTATTTATCACTTAACTTAATATTATGCTTATCTTTTAATGGCCGGCATTCTATGTTCACCATAAAATATTGCAGGTCTCACCACCATCTTATAGAATTTTTCTCTTCAGTTTGAGGGGAACTATTCTATCACAAAATAAGCTCGATGTATTCCTATACACTTCAACCATCCAACATGAATTCTACTAATAATATTTCCATCCATTATACCATTATCATGAACAATAGACTCTAAGAGTAAAAAACTACTCATCCACCATCTTAAAGAATTTTTCCTTTAGTTTCAAGGAAAATTTTCTATCACACAATTAGCCCGATGTATTCCTACAATTTAACCATTCAACATGAATTCTACACTTCATCCATCCAACATGAATTCTATCTATGAACAATTAACCCTAAGGATTTAGTAAGTCCTATAGTTTGTCCACATGATTTATTTTGTATTTGAGTAGGATTTAGCATAAATTCTCCCAAAGAAAACCTCAGTTTAGCTCAAGGCATACAAAACCTATGTTTCCCTATTTTTGCAGTAAATCATAGGTTTAGTAAACCCTATAGTTCGACGGATTTAAGGGATTTGGCGGAAGAATCATGTGAAAGGGAGAAAGTTACCTTCACAGCGAGCGAGCTCCCGTTGTTGCTTTTGATCTCAATCCAATAGGAAGGACATCATTGAAGGAGCGAAGTCGAACAACGGTGAAGAATGGTGAACGTCAGTGAAGAGAGGATGGGTCACGAGAAAGGAACATTAGCGAGCATGGGTCGTTGCTGCGGGTGCAGGCATGGAAGAAGAGATGAAGCTCGAACGAATGAAAGAAATGACATGAATATCAATTTAGATAAACTTTTTGTGATAGATTTGTGATGGATTTACAGTGGATTTGTGACAGAAACCCCGCAACAAATTTGTGATGGATTTTTCGTCACAAATTCGCATCCATTTTGTTACAAAATCTATGTCGAAAATTTTCGCCGCAATTTTGTTTAAAAAATCTTCCATCGCAAAGCCAGCCGCAAATCAACGCTTTTTAGTGTAAAAAATATTTGAGGAGAATCTAATTTTTTTTCAAAGCATTTATCTTCCTTAAATTATGATAGTTTGGCAATTCGGGTTTTTTTTTTTTTTTTGAAGCGCCTCTTGCTGTCTCCCTCAAATTTCCACAAAAAAAAAAATTTTGTTGTCTCGATTTCCCGATCATTTAAGTAAACATCACGTCTCACTTTATGGGCTTGATGGTTTTTGTTGCATAATACCACAGATTTGTACTAATCTAAATGTAAAGTTTAGGGCAGCAAAGTTTATCCGAACTTAAATTTCATCAGAATATTCTTACCCAATTTTTGATCAAAATTTAGTCTTCATTTGTGACAATTTTCTTACTTATTATAAAAAAATAGCTTTCGGTTACAATCTAAAATGTTAAGCAATAAGAAAGTTATCCCAAACGAGTCTTAGGCTTTCTTCCAAGAGTTTTTATCATGAATATTTATATTTTAGAGATAATACGTGCTTTGAACGTGGGACGCTTAGGCTTTATTTGATTATTTGATACAACTTTTTTACTTCCTTTTAAAGTAACTTTTTAGTACAAAAATTTTTAGCTCAGAAATTTTTATACTAAAAATTACTTTAGAAAATAGGAAAGCTGTTGCAAACAGAACCTTAATTAAAGAGAAAATTATCTAATAATTCCTTCTAAACCAAAGTCAGTTTGGCATGTTCATCATTAGTTATCTGTTTCTTTCTCCAACAACTAACTGTAATGTATGATTAACTTGGATAACTTAGGTTTATTTTGTCCATATGAGAATTAATGAAGTTAAATATCCTGGAGAAAATATCTTTGAAAGCTTTCACATAATGAAAGGAAAGGAATGTTATGCTCAATATGGAGCAAAGCTTCTTCATTTATTCTTAATGAGCAAAAGTTTTTGAAAAAAATACTTAGTTCGGTTAAAGAATTTAAAATTGAACATGGAAGAGAACGAAAAGTAATGGATAACAAATATTTCATGATAATGTGACAATTATGATTTTCAATCTTAATGATCTTCCTAGTCTTATATCAACACATCTATTGAGGTTACAAGCATATTCATCAGGTAGTTTTAGGTGCTGCACCCATTCACAAATTGCTTGCCTCTGCTTTAAAGTGAAGGTGAAGGAGCTTTTGGCTTTAGAAGGTCATCATTTCCGCCATCCTTTAACTCAACCATCTTCTTCCTACAAATATCCTTCTAATTCATCCTATCTTTTACATTATATTTAGATATTTCTTTGATGTCCGTCCTGTATTGAACACATTATATAAAATATTTGTTTCTTTATATGCATCACATCTAAATTATGTCTGATCAAGTTTGTTCTTTAACATGAAAAAAATCAAAAAATAATCTTCTTTGTCTAATTGTGAGTAACTTCATACCCGGGCACTTTGTAAACAAATAATATTGGAGAATCAATTATTATGGATATGAAATTTACTCTTTCAAATATTTTCTCACTACTTAGCCTTGGGGGAGGGCTTGAGGTTGTGTTGTCTCCACTCTATTTTTAGTAAAAATATTCTTATTTTGTCTGAATGGATGGTTTGTAGGTAAGAGCATACGGTAATAGTCAAACTAAGTATTTCTGCTCTCATGCTTCATAGTGATTTAGTATTTTTCATGCAATATGGGTAAGCTAGCTTGCCTGTATTGCTCTAATCAGAAAGTATACCGTATGCTGGAAAGTCACCAATTATCCAAAGTAATGTTGTCCTCAATATAAAATGTTATTTGGTGGAGACATCATATGTAGTAACTCCTTTATTCCATAAAAAGTTTAAGTCATCAATTAAAGGTTGCAAAAACACATCTATCTTTTCATTTGGATTGTGTGGGTCGAGAATGATAAGTGACAAAAACATGTAGGATGTAGTCATACACAACTTTGAATGAATATTGTAGGGGTTGGGCATCACAAGCTAGCATGAGTAAGGTGAGGCAAATTGGCTAAATGGAGTAAAATTATCTACACATAAACCTAATATTATATTCCTTAATTCTGCGGCGAAGGTAGGATGTGTATGGTTAAAGTGTTTCTAGGCCTGTTCTTCTAATATATATGTTAGAACACCTACTTGTAAGCTATATTTCTTATGCTATTGCATAGTGCAGCAGAGCTCATAGATGTGTATAAACGTTGTAATCTGGGAATGATGGATAAGTAGAACTATAGACTGATTGTTACATTCTCTTGCCTTTTTTTTTCAAAATTTGGTTTAATCCTCAATGTGTTACAATGATGAAATGTAATCTCCAATAAATTATCCCCATAGTATAACATATTATTGTTAACACAACAATATATTTTCATAACAGTCAAACCAAGTTTGGAAATTAATTTTTTAGTCTGATATAAGTCTATTTGAATTAAATTATTTATCGGGTTGGTCTTCTTAAGTAGGTCAATGAATTAATTAAAGCATTATCTGGGTATATTATATTCTATTTTAATGCTTAGCATCTTCACAATAGCAAATAACTCTGAGTAAGTAATGCACCCATTCAAAATTAATTGTTACGCAGCGTGCAACAAATCATAGAAGTTTTGTGCCTCTTATTCGGAGATTCTTCTATATGTTCTTTAAATTATGGCTTAGTTACATCATATATCAAATCCTCAAACATCCTAACTCCTCTTTCTCAACTATGTTGGAATTTGTAGACGGGCCGCACTAAGAGTCGAAATGAGGCTCGTACTCACCATGTGAAGCCCAATATCAATATTCTGGCAAAAATCCTCTGCAATATAGATCAATAGTAATCTCATCTGATGTAAGGTAGGCTTGATTTTTGTGTTTGGAATATGGACAATGAATCCTCCCTCTGATATGAAGGAAGGTAAATGACAGGCTACCTGAATGAAATAATTCACTCAGTTCAGAAATTCATCAGTTAATGTCTTGCATCTAGGCAACAACCGATTATACATCTTTATGTAATTTTGAATATCCATAACAAATTTGTGAGATAAATTTCTACAACTAAACAATGATATTTGTTTCAATTAAAAAAAAAAATTAAAATAATATGCAACAGTGATGATTTTAGGAGTTTATATGGATAGTTGTCGTGCTCATTTATGCATTCAATTTCCCAGTGTCATATCTACAACACTTAACTTAATATTATGATCTTTTCAGGTCTATACCTCTACCTTTCTTAACTTATTGTAAACACACTCATCCACTTAAGCATCCTCATCTATTCAAAACTTAACTTAATATTATGTTTAACTTTTAATGGACAATATTCTACGCACACCATAAAACATTATAGTTCTTACCACCATCTTATAGAATTTTTCTCTTAAATTTTGAGGTGAACTATTTTATCACACAATAAGCCCGATGTATTCTTATACACTTCAATCATCCAACATGAATTCTGCTAATAATATCTCCAACTATTATACCATCACCATGAACAATAGATTCTAAAAGTAAAAAAGCCACTCATCCACCAGCTTAAAGAAAATTTCCTTTAGTTTGAGAAAATTTTTTCTACCACACAATAAGCCCGATGTAGTCCTACATTTTAACCATTCAACATGAATTCTTTACTTCAACCATCCAACATGAATTCTATCTATGAACAATTAACCCTAAGTATTTAGTAAGTCCTATAGTTTTTCCACATGATTTACGACATATTTGAGCAAGATTTAGCATAAATCCTCCCAAAGAAAACCTCGGTTTAGTTCACGACGCACAAAACCTCTGTTTCCCTTTTTTTCCCGTAAATCCTAGGTTTAGTAAACCCTATAGTTCGGCGTATTTAAGGGATTTGGCGGAAGAAGCGCGCGAAAGGGAGAAAGTTACCTTCACAATGAGCGAGCTCCCATTGTTGCTTCTGATCCCAATCCAACAAGAAGGATGTCGTCGAAGGAGCGAAGTCGAACAATGACAAAGAATGACGAACATCGATGAGGAGAGGATGGGCCGCGAGCAAGGAACGTCAGCAAGCAAGGATCGTCGCTGAGGGCACCCACAGAAGAACAGACGAAGCTCGAGCGAATGAAAGAAATTACCTGGATATCGATTTAGATAAACTTATTTGTGATGGAATCAAGGCAAATTTGTGATGGAATTGAAGCAGA
This sequence comes from Dendrobium huoshanense, assembly GCA_016618105.1. Taxonomy (NCBI): domain Eukaryota; kingdom Viridiplantae; phylum Streptophyta; class Magnoliopsida; order Asparagales; family Orchidaceae; genus Dendrobium; species Dendrobium huoshanense. The sequence continues at coordinate 27,294,039 of CM028346.1, read as the reverse complement.
TTTGCTCAGGAAAACCCATCACAAATTTGTGACGGATTTTTCGCTGCAATTCCATCACAAAATCTGCGACGTAAATTTCCGCTGCAATTTTATCGAAAATTTTTTCCCTCCCAAAAACCCGCCACAAATCAATTTTTTTTCCGTAGTGTGAAAAATATTTGAGGAGAATCTAACTTTTTTTTCGAAGCATTTCTCTTCCACAAATTATGATAGTTTTGCAAGTGGGGCCAACTATTTTTTTGAAGAACCTCTAGTTGTCTCTCTCAAATTTCCGGAAAAAAAAAAAGATCTCATTGTCTCCTTGACCCAGTCTTTTAAGTAAACATCACGTCTCACTTCATGCTCTTGATAGTTGTCATTGCATAATACCACAGATTTGTACAAATCTGAATGCAAATTTAAAGGCAGCAAAGTTCATCCTAACTTAAATTTCATCAGAATATTCTTACTCAATTTTTAGATGAAATTTAGGCTTTATTTGTCACAATTTTCTTACTACTTTGTAAAGTTATTTTAGAAAAAAGTAACTCTTGATTACAATATAAAAAGTAAAGCAGTAAGAAAGCAATCTCAAATAAGTCTTAGGCTTTTTTCCAAGAGTTTTTATCATGAATGTTTATATTTTAGAGATAATACGTACGTGCTTTGAAAGTGGGATGCTTAGGCTTTGTTTGATAAATCTTTTAACTATTTTTTAAAATAATTTTTTAGTACAAAAAATTTTAACTCAGAAAAATTTTATACTAAAAAATTACTTAAAAAAAAAAAAAAAAAGAAAACTGTACAAAGAGAAACACAATTCAAGAGAAAATTTTCTTTTAATTCCTACGACTCATGCAGTAATTGTCGCTTGTCTGTATGAATAAATAAACCAAAGTCTCTTCGGTATTGCTTTCTCTGACAACTAACTGTTGTGTATGGTTAACTCGGATACCTTTGGTTAATTTCTTCTGTTCATATGAGCAATAATGTTACCAAGCTAGTTCTTTAGTAGGGGTGTCAATTTCGGATCACGGGTCGAGTTCCGGTCGAACCCGGAACTGACCCGGGTTCAATCAGGTCGACCCTAACCCGACCCGGGTAGGTAAACGAGTCGAATATTCAAACCCGGATCCGACCCGGCGGGTTGCCGGGTTGACCCGACCTGGCACAGGAAGGAGCGAGCGCGGGACACGAGCGAGCGCGCGGGACGCAAGTGAGCGCGCGGTGCGCGGGTGCGCGAGCGAGCGAGCTCGCGGGAGGCGGGTTCGCGGAACGCAACGGGTGCGCGGAACGCGACGGGTGTGCGGCTAGCTGGGAGCGCCGGACGTGGGCGGGTGCGCAGACGGGACGCCGTGGGTGCGCGGGCGGCGGGTGCGCTGCAGCGCGCTTGGGCGGTCACGAACTCGCGGGCAGTCAGTTTAAATAGGTTTCCGGGTTGACCTGCCAACTCGTCGGGTCAACCCGAACCCGACCCGTTTTTTCAATCAGGTCGAATCTGCGAACCCGAACCCGACCCGTTTTTAAAACGGGTCGGATCCAACCCGGATTTCCAGGTCGGATCAGTATCAGATTTTTGTGTCGTGTCAAATATTGACACCCCTATTCGTTAGTATTCACTTTCAGGTAGCTATCGAAGGGCATTTCAAGTCTTAATTTGGTTCTATGATAAAACTCTCATTGAAGAATTTGGAAATTTGATGATGTCTTTGTTTAACTTTAATTATTATGTTTTCACAAATGATTTTATTTTTAATGATAGAAGGAGCTTTCCTTCCTCCACTAATCCTACATATAATGAGTGTGCCCACTAAATAGCTTAAGTTGAGATACACTCTATTTCTAGATCTGATTCGTTGGGAAGGAAAACGTTCTCTTATAAATTGTCATATCCAACTATATCCAGCCAAATCAAAAGTGCTTTGAGAGAAATTTGTTTGTTAAAGTGAGTTACATCAAATATGTTATGTTTGTTTGAAAATTTTTAATGGGTGGCTTGCAAACTAAAGATGCTCTTTTTAATAGAGGTCTAAATATAGGGTAGGCTTGTGTGTATGCTTTATAATTATTGCGTCATGGAGTATTCACCGTGGTAGGAAAATATGAAGTTTAACATCTTAGCGTTGTACGAAGATCCAACATGAACACAGATAAGAGAGAGGGTGTAACGTTCATAAGAGACACCAGTGTTTTTATGTGGAAACCCCTGAAAAGGTGGAAAAACCACGGTGTCTGACCCAGTTTGAATGAATACACTAGTATTTACAGTCAATTACAAATGTGGCCTTCCTTGGGAGAAGACCTTAGCTTGATGTCACAAAGGTACATCATATAGAGTGCATCACATGGTGGGAGTTACAAAAATCAGCATAGACATGTTTATTTGGTCGGTAGGACCATAGTCGATGGGATAGAGGTAGGAAAGATCGCACTAGGCCAGTGACCAGGATCAAAAAGACCATTGTCTGGCGATGGAAGTCTAAACGGTCGTAGTAGGCAACAGAGGTTAGAAGGACCATAGTCAGCATGAGGCAGCGGTCCGAAAAACCGTAGTTGATAGAAGACCAGGGTCAGAAAGATCATTGTCTAGTGATAGAGATCAAAAGGACCATAGTCGGCAGGAGACAGGTTCTGAAAGACCATAGTTGGCAGGAGACTGGGGTCATAAAGACCGTAGTAGAATGGCGATACTCTAGGAGAACTTTTGGCTTCAGGTTGTGGTCTGGCTGAAGTCCGGGCGTTATGTGTGTTACGGCAGAAGTTTGGGCCTCATGTGGTGGTATGGTAGAAGTTTGGGCCTTAGATGGTGGTCAGACAGAAGTACGGGCCTCAAGTGGTGGTCCGGCAGAAGTCCGGGCCTCAGGTGGTGGTCCGACAGAAGTTCATGCCTCAGGTGGTGGTTCGGCAAAAGTCCAGGCCTTGGGTGGTGGTCCGGCAGAAGTTTGCATGGGCATCAGGTGGTCGTTCGGCGGAAGTTCGGGCGTCAAGTGATTTTCTGACAAAAGTTTAGGACTCAAGTGGTGGTCTGACAAAAGTCTGGGCCTCAAGTGGTGGTCCGGCAGAAGTTTAGGCCTCAGGTGGTGGTCCGGCAGAAGTCTAGGGGTCAGATGGTGGTTCGTTAGAAGTCCGGGCCTCAGGTGGTGGTTCGGCAGAACTCCAGGCAGTGGTCGAGGAGGAGCGAGGAGGCAAGAGAGATCTTAGATCTCTCTCTTACTCTCTTTCTTGGAGTCCCCCTTTCGAGAGGGAGGAGGAGTCTATTTTTAGATTTCCTAGGGTGGCATGGCCCGTAAATAAAAGGGAGATCAAGGGCATATGGGGAGTGGCTTGGATGGATGACTGATGTTGAATCCCTTGATCATGAACCTTTTGATGGACATTTGAATGTCTTAGTGATGTCAGAATTTAGTGATCTTAGGCTTGTTGGATTCGTCTCGTTGAGCAGATCGATTTGACTATAAGCATGTCACGTTTGGAAACCGTTTGGTAATCCAAATTGTGGTTTGAACCTTCCAATAGTGCTTTGGGTCCTTGATTCGGACCCATTTGGGCTAAGATTGAGTCGAATTTGGTGTCGTTGGGTTCGTATTTCTAAGATGTTCAGTTCGACTATAAGGTTGCTGAAATTGGAGTTTGTATGGTCCCAATTTTAATTTTGGAAGTTTCCAAATTGATTTTTCCTTAAGATTCATGCCCGATCAAGATAAATTTTTGAAGATGGATCAATTATTATTATATGGAATAAAATAATATTCACAACCCAACCCGACAAGACCCACTGAAGGGACAAGTCTTATCATGTTCAACTATATCAGACAAATCCCAATATTTAGTTTTGTAAACTTTTCATATTGTTTCTCATATACATCTTAAAATAACAATAAACTATAGAGCTACTAAAATATCCAAATTGTTGAGTATTTTATCATCAAAATATATACACAAGACAATACATGGTTATAAATAATAAAATATTTAAAAGAACATAACAAAAACTAGCCATCCTTGTACAAAAATCAAAACAGGAAAATACATATACAACTTCAAGTTAGATCCTAAACAACTACTCAACCAAAGCCTTCCCCTTCCTAGCACTGAAAAAAATGAAGTAAAACATCTGCGAGTTACCACAGTTCCAAGGACATATTTAACCCATCTAAATTCTCAAATCATATTATTGATTAAATCATTGTGTATTAAAAAATGGAACTGAGTAGAGAAATAAATACATTTATCAAAATTTTAGATAAAATACACAAGCACTTCATATATTCCTCTCACCATATAAATTTTGATAACTCTAACCCTTATACATCCTAGCAAATAGAGTTCAATAACTATGAACAATAGACAGAGTTCAATAACTCTGAGCAACATATAGAGCTCAACAATTTTGAGTAATAGACAAAGTTCAACAACTATAAAGTAGGATGCACATATATTGCCCAAACAAAACTTTCACCACCCCTTTCAGAACTCCATAGAATCACCAATTTCAATCAATATATGCATATATTTAAATGTATTATAGTAATTGATGCATAAATAAACACATTTAAAAAAATTACCAAAATACCATAACGGTAAGCAATAGAAAATTCTATTAAGAAAAAATGCAAATTTTTAACAATTAATCAAATTACCAGAGATCATGTAGAATGTTATTTTAAGATTTTAATTGTACTATATCATTATTTTTCAGAGTCCAGATTATTTTTTATTTGATAAAAATAATATAAATTCTAAAACCTTAGGTATAAATTAAAAAAAAAAATTAAAGTGTTCATAATTTCAATTTCTATAATATATAAAAAGTTATGTGGTAAAAGTTTTGTCAATGCAAAATTATACTTATTTTTCATTAACAAAAATAGAAATTTAATCAAAAAATTCAATAAAACTCCATATTTTTAAAATTTGAGATAAATATAGTGTGACCTTTCTCGAGACAAATAAAAATTTCCAGCTAGACCAATTTATAAAAATGGCTCTAAGACCTTCAAAATCAAGCTTTTTTTTTCTCTCTCCTCTCCTTTTCTTCTCTTCTTCCCCCTTTTTTTTTATTTCTTTCTCTATTAACCTAAATAAAGATGGAATGGAAAATGGAATAGGATTTTATTGAGCGTAATGGTAATTATTCTAATTGTTTAGGTTTTAAATGTAAAATCTATATTAATCTTGTTATATCTTCAAATTTAGTGATCTAATAATTATAGAAAAATATTTATATATTATATGCATAAACATTCTACATCATATCATCCAAACTTGCAATGTATTATAATTATAACATCACCAACAAGTTCTACCATGTAATGGCTATAACTATGTGGTAAGTTTGTATGATAAGACCTTTTTTTTTTTTACCTTTGTTGGTGTCTCTTATAATGTTAAAAAATCATTTCTCTATATCAACTTTTAGTGTTTGGAACATATGTTTAATGTTTCAATCTAGGCATGTATTACAAGGCTAACACTTTGAGTTCAATATAAGTTTCTTCCTCCTCTGATTTTAGAATATGAGCCTCATATTTCAGCTTAAGACTAGGTTTGTCTTCCCAGCCCTTTGGGTCTACAAGGTCATCTAGGACAATGCAACACTTGGAAGTTGACTAGGATCATCTACTCTAATTGGGATAACCATTTTTCTTAGTTAAGTAAACCATTTTATCAAATGAACCAAAATGATGGAAAATCATGAGGCATGATTAATATTACTTCCCATCCATCATATCACTCTTGTTATCCTAAGTATTATAATCCTCTTTTTGAAGTAAGTTATTTCCCTTTTTGTGTATACTTCTCAATTCTATGAAGTCTCCTAGAAAACAAAAATCATAGTTGCTAATTACAAAAGTTATCATTATTAAGTTGAGTCAATTCTCTTCTTCAACTAAGTAGACTAGAGACTTTGATGGCCTTAAAAGATGGAACCATGGGATTCTAATTGGGTTTATTCTATCAAACCTTTAAGTTAGGTTAATTATCTTATCACCCTATCCTTTACAACTATTTTTTAATCATGAGATCATTTTTTTTATATTTTTAGTTGTTCTTATAATACAATATCAATTATTAGTGTAGTTTAAGATACAATATCAATTTTTGTAAAAAAAAAAAATTGTTTTAAAAAGCAATAAGAAAGCTATCCTAAATAACATCTGAAGCTTCATATGTATGTATGTGTATATATACTTCACTTATCACTAATTCACACCCACACATCAAATTTTATCATTAAAAAGTATTAAATATATTCTAAAATTTATAAATAACACTTTTTAAATATTAGATGTGTCACATATATTACATTTAAAAATGTCTTTGCAACTCAAAAACTATTTTTTCATAAAATCGAAGCCATTAAATCTAACATAAATTATTTCAATTAATGATTATTATCAACTTTATTTATTTTTTTTAAAATTTTTAATTTTCAACCCATTAATAAGTGAGACTTATAAAAATAAAATTTTTGCTTTTAATAAATTTAATGTTTTATTTAAGCATCTAATGTTCCTCTATTTTATTTTCTTAAAGCTCTTTTCAGCTATCATTTTAAAAATATTTTCTTAAAAATAATCTCTTAGAGATAAATTTATAATTGTTGCGGGCTAGAATATACGCGGCGATATAGTTAGAAAATTTCAGTCTCAACGTTGTACATATATCTAGCACACAAACCGAGGAGAAATAATAACACCAGGATTTTTACGTGGAAAATCCTGGAAAGGGGAAAAACTACGGGGCCACGCTCAGTTGAAATAATTTTACTAGTGTTTGTTTGAGATACAAGAGGCTGACTAGTCCTAAAAATTTAGGACAATCAAATTACAATGCTTCACATCCTGATTGAAATCTAATTACAAACAAGTTGTGTATTTGAGCTGAATTCAAAATCACTTAGAATTCCAATGTCATTTGGAAATCGGACAGAGTTCCGGCGTCACTTGGGCGTCGGGCAGAATTCCGGCGATGGTCGAGGAGGAGTTTCTTCCCTCCTATCATTCTCTTCTTCTTGCTTGGGTCCCCTCTCAAGAGAAATGTGAGGCTATTTATAGTTTTTGATGACATTACCCGTAAATAGGAGGAGGATAAAGAGCAAATGTGGAGTGGTTCAGATATTTAATCCTTTAATTGTAGACCGTTTATCAAATATTTGAAGATCTTAAAAATATCGGAATTTGGCGATCTTAGGCTCGTTGGATTTGTTTCGTCGAGCCGCTCGATTTGACTATAAGCACATCATGTTTGAAAACCATTTGGTAACTCAAATTGTGGTTTGAACTTTCCAACAGCGCTTCGGGTCCTTGATTTGGACTCATTTGGGCTCGGATTGAGTCGAATTTGATGTCTTTGGGTTTGTATTTCCGAGACGCTCAGTTTGACTGTAAGTTTGCTGAAATCGAAGCAGATGACCCCGAATTTAATTTTTGAAGTTTCTAATTTGATTTTTACCTCGAGATTTATGCCTATCAAGATAATTTTTTGATGACATATAAAAATAATGATAAAAAATTATCATTTCAATAGACATTATTTTTTTACTTACTATTTTTCTTATCAAGCAAGCAATCAAAAAATTTTTCTAACAAAAAAGTTACATTTTATTTGGAACAGCTTTCATACTATTTTGCCACAACAAGATATCAAAAATTTTTATATTAAAAAATGATTTAGAAATCACTAATAAAGTTATCCCAAAAAAAAATAAAGTTAGTGTAGAAAAAAAAAACTTTTTATTATTAATGTTTTTAAAAATAAAAAAAAATTATGACAAAATAAAATTAAGATTAAAATTTAAGAAAAAACAATAATAAATTAAGGATTAAGAAAGCCACCAAAAAAAGTAAGGCTGAGTTTATTAGTTTGGCTTTGGCAGTTTTTTTATTCTTGCCAGATAGATGTTCGAATCCAGCCAACGGTGCGCAACGCACCAGCTAAAGAAGGAAAACGAGATGGAACCCATCTCGGCATCACAGAAGTCAACATGCGCATCAAACCAAAGAGAATTCAAAGATTCGAACTTCAAGCCGCCTCCATCGCCACTTTTCTCCATTCCGATTATAATTATTTTTATTCTAACAAATCTACAATGATTTCTTGGAACCTGGTGCCCATTTTTACCGCATTAACTTCTTCGTGTGGAACTCTTACGAGAATTCGAAAGGGAGAGGCAATAAAAGGAAACGAGGAGCACCACCATTAAAAAAAAGAGACGGCTTCCCTTTGCCATTGGCTTCTTCTCTCCATTACTCTCTCTCTTCCGGATCTTGTGGAACGCGGTGGTTCGCTGGATCTCTGATTCATTTTCTTCTTTTCTTTCCCCTGACATCTGTGAGCAAGGAACGCTAGGAAGCGAGAGGAGCCCTACAGAGGGGCAGCGGGATGGAATCAATGGCGGAGGCGAACGAATCAGCTGCAGCTTCGATTCCTGCGGCGACGAATCCGATGGTGACACCGCTACTTACCGACCAGTACCAGTACACCATGGCCTATGCCTACTGGAAGGCCGGTAAACATCGAGAGCGAGCCGTGTGAGTTTCTTCGTACTCGTGCTACGTTCATGTTTTTATTTCTGTTCAGTTTTCTTCTTCTTTGTGGGTGATTGTTAATCGGGTTAGGTTTGATTTATTTGCCGAATTGCTCAGATTTCCGGTTTCTTCTGTTATTTTGGGTTCCTGTAACTTTTGTTTCTTCGTTGTTGCATGGGTGAGTAAGAGGCCTGGCATTAGCTCCCATGTTTGTTTGAAATTATCATTTTGTGTTACTAAATAATTTTATGATTTTCCTTTTCTTTTGTTAAAGTTTTAAATGGCCACGGACCCGTCATGTAGTTCACTTATGCTGATGGTTATGGAAAGCATTGGGTTATATTTCTTTTTTATACTAGCAATTGCGAAAGCAGGGTTTCAATTTTATGCTGATGGATATGGAAAGCAGGGGATTCATAATGGGGGATTTTCTTCTAATAGTGTTGGGAAGTACGGATCTAATCTTGAGTATGAAGTGGCTACAAACTTTGGGGGAGACCAAGGCGACTAGAAGGCCATGGCTATGAAGATCCAGGTGGAGGGGAGAAATGTGGTGATTAAGGTAGATCATAGTTTATCCAAAGTAATAGTTTCATTGAAAACATGGTGCATGCCATATAGGGTGAAGGATTGGGAGCTCCAGAGCTTGGAGGGAGGAGACGCCCAGGAGATAGATGACATTTTAGAAATAGTTCAACCGCTTCTCCAACAATTTAGTGAAGTATTCCAACCTCCCCAAGGATTGCCTCTTCCACGGAAGCACGAGCATGCTATTATTATTCTAAAGGAATGAGTCACTCCCATTAGTGTCCGATCATACCACTAACCACAGGTCCAAAAAGATGATATTGAGAGGTTGATTCGGGAGATGCTTGAAGCCGAGATCATCAAGCCTAGTGTGAGCTCATTTTTTAGTCCTGTGTTGTTGGTGAAGAAGAAGGATGACAGTTAGATATTATGTGTAGATTATCATGCCTTGAACAAGGAGACTGTGTTGGACAAGTTTCCCATACCGGTCATTGATGAGCTTCTATATGCGTTGCATGGTTCAGTGGTGTTCTCAAAGATCGATTTGAAGTTAGGGTATCACCAGATTAGAAGACACCCACAAGATGGCTTTCAAAACTCACGAGGGATACTATGAGCTCTCGATGATGCCTTTTGGTCTCACTAATGCCCCTGTAACATCCAGTTACTCACGAATAGGATGTTCAGGCCTTATTTTTAGAGGTTTGCTGTAGTTTTTTTTGATGCATCCTTATATATAGCAAGTTTGAGGAGGAGCACTTGGATCACTTGGGGATGGTTTTGGGAACTTTGAAGGAGCACCAACTTTATGCCAACTTGAAGAAGTGCTCTTTTGCGCAGCAAGGTGGAGTAATTGGGACATATAGTGTCTCAAGCCAGGGTGTTAGTGGATCCAACCAAGATAGAGACATTGGTGGAGTGGTAGTGCCTAAAAACTTGAAGGGAATAAGGGGGTTCTTGGGACTCACAGGATATTATTGAAAGTTTGTGAAGGGATACAACTCTATAGCTTGACCATTGACAGAACAATTGAAGGACAATTTCAAATGTGGGGAGGCAGTCACTCGGGCATTTGAGTAGCTGAAGAAAACCATGACTAACATCCCTGTGTTAACATTACCAGATTTCATCCAATCATTTGTAATTGAGATTGATGCATTAGGCTATGGGTTGGGAGCAGTTATAATGCAAGGGCAGAGGCTCATAGTCAAGTGTTGACTGCTTGGGTTAGACTGGAATCAATATATGAAAGGGAGCTCATGACGATTGTGTTAGTAATTCAGAAGTGGAAACCTTACTTATTGGGGGCGACACTTCATAGTTAGGACCGATCAGGGGAGTTTGAAGTTCTTGCTGGAGCAGAGGATGGTGACAGAGGAGTATTAATGGTGACTTTCTAAGTTGTTGGGGTATGACTTCGAAATTCAATACAAGCCTGGGTTGGAAAATAAAGCAGCATATGCTCTCTCTAAATTTAGGGAAGATCCCTAGGTAATGGCTCTATCGGTCCCCTTGGTGGTGGATTGAGTGGTCTTAAAGCTAGAGAGCGAGCAGGATGAAGAGTTGAGTAAAATCTTAGGAGATTTATTGCAGAACTAGGATAGTCGTCCATGTTATTCCTTGGTGGATCAGAACTTGCCACACCAGGGATGTTTTTTGCTATTAAGGACATCACCACACATCCTCACTTGTTGTAGGAGTTTCATGGCATATCTGTTGGGGCACATTTAAAAATCCAAAAGATATATCATTGACTGGTAGAAAAACTATATTGGGTGGGCATGTAGAAGGATGTGGAGAAAATGGTGGCCAGTCGTGATGTATGTCAGAGACACAAATACCAGGTTATGGCTTCAGGTGGGTTTTTACAGCCTTTAGCTTTACTGGAGAAGGCGTGGGAAGAGATGATTATGGATTTCATTGAGGGATTGCCCAGAAGGATTCACTGTGATTCTAGTTGTGGTGGATAGATTGAATAAATATGCTCATTTCATTCCCCTACACCACCCATACACTGCGGAGTCAGTGACAACTGCTCTAATTAAAGAGTTGTTCCGTTTGCATGGCATGCTTGAGTCCATAATGTCTGATCGTGACAAGATCTTTTTGAGCCATTTTTGGAGGGAGCTATTCTAGATGCAGGGGACCATCTTGAAGCGGAGTACTACTTATCACCCTCAAACAGATGGCTAGACGAAGGTGGTAAATCGTAGTGTGGAGACTTATCTTCATTGCTTTGTCTCAGATATCCCAAAGAAGCGGGCCAAATGGCTAGCATGGGCAGAGTACTGATACAATACTTTATATCATATAATAGCACAGACAATACCATATAAAATCATATATGTGAGGCATCCCCCTCATCTATTACATTATGGGCATGGCAACATAACATTATAGTCAGTAGAGCAGTACTTAGGAGAAAGGGTCAGATCTTGGCAGAATTGAAGGGACATCTACTGCGAGCTCAATAAATTATGAAGAAGCAGACATATTGACACAGGAGGGATGTGTAGTTTGAGATTGAAGACATAGTTTATCTGAAGATCCGACCTTACAAACAGAAGAGTCTAGCTAGACAAAGGAATAAGAAGCTTTTCCCTTGATACTTTGGGCCATACAAGGTCATGGAGTGCATTAGCATGGTCGCCTATGACCTACTGTTGCCACCAACTTCAACCATTTATCAAGTATTTCATGTTTCGCAATTGAGATGAGCCATTGAAGACCATACACCCTTGCTCACACTACTGGCTATGCTATCATAAGATATGAAGGTAATATTAAAACCACTAACAAGGGGATCAAGTGGAAGAATTTATCAGAATATGAAGCAACATGGGAAGCCTACAATACTATATGGAGGCAATTTTCTTGTTCCACCTTAAGGAGTGACTTTTTGGGAGGGGAGTATTGATACAATTACGGATCCACCTCATTTAATGAGCAAAATATAGAAGGAGAAAGTTTAAGGAGAAATCATTAGAGGAAATGTGAGGTGCATTTATTCTGGGAAAAGTTTAAGGGGAGATCATTGGAGGAAATGTGAGGGACACTTATGGTGGCATTAAAGTTGGTTTTAAGGGGGAAAGTTTGTAAGTGGGAGGGATTATGCGAAGAATTTTCTAAAGTAGTTTTTCTTAGGTTCCTAGTTGATGCTAGGAAATTGGGAAGTCGATTTACCTCTCAAGTGAATCAATTGTATCTTATGTTTCTTTGATTGGAGATTATTATTTTAGCTTTATTAGTGTTGTTCCTACATACCTTTGTCGTTTTTTCTTGATTTTGGTGGTTGTTTTTTACTGCTTGGTACTGGCATCAGCAGTGGCTTTCCAAATTGTTTGGTTATGATCTTGAGATCCAATACAAGCCCGAGTTGGAAAATAAAGTTGCAGATGCTCTCCCCAGGTGTGATGAAAACCCTCAGGTTATGGCTCTATATGTTCCCATGGTGGTGGATTGAGAGGCATTGAATGTGAAAGTGAGGAGGATGCAGAGCTGAGTAAGATCAGAAGAGACTTATCTATAGGACAAGGATAACCTTCCTGGTTATTCTTTGATGGATCAAAAGCTGCTATACTAGGGAGTTTATGCTTTCAAGAATATCACCACACATCCTTTACTTATAATAGGAGTTTCATGGCACATTTATTGGGGGATGTTAAGGAGTTCAGAATATATATCATCAATTGGCAGTGGTGCTATACTGGGTGGACATGCAGAATGATGTAGAGGAGTTGTTGGCCAGTTTGATGTGTGTTAGAGGCACAAATACCTGATTATGGCTCCAGGTGGTAGCTTTTAGCATTATCGGAAGTCTGAGAAGAGGTGACTATGGATTTCATTGAGGTACTACCTAGATCAAAAGGGTTCACTATGATTCTAGTGGTCGTAGACAGATTGAGAAAATGTGCTCATTTTGTTCCCTTACACCACCTATACAATGCGGTTTCAGTGGCAACCATATTCATTAGAGAGGTCCATTTGTATGGTACCTGAGGCTATTGTACTTGATCGGGATAAGATCTTTTTGGGCCACTTTTGGAGGGAGTTATTCAAGATGCAGGGGATTATTCTGAAGTGGGGTACAACTTACCACCCCCAGACGGATGGCTAGATGAAGTTGGTGAATTAGAGTGTGGAAATTTATCTTTGTTGCTTTGTATCAGATACATCAAAGCTGTGGGCCAAGTGGTTAGCCTAGGCAGAATATTGGTATAACACTTTATATCATACAACAACCAAGACAATGCCATTTAAAATCCTATATGGGAGAGATCCACCTCATCTGATACATTATGAACATGGCAACACATTAGTGTCATCAGTGTAGTACTTAGGAGAAAGGGATCGGATTCTGACAAAATTATGGGAACATCTATGAAGAGCACAACAAATTATGAAGAAACATATAGATAGACATAGAAAACACGTGCAGTTTGAGGTTGTGGACATTATTTATTTGAAGATTCAATCTTACATACATATGAATTTTGCTCAACGAAGGAATGAGAAGCTCTCGCCCCACTACTTTGGGCTCTATGAGGTAGTGGAGCGCATTAGCACATTAGCATTATTGGAGAATTTTTGTATCCTCAAACGGATTGCATATTTTATAATTGAGCATGGCATAAAAATGATGATATATTATTTCGAAGGGTAAAAGTATCATTTCCTTATGGACTAAATGATAAAATTTACAATTTAACAGAGTGGGGTTTATTTATTTCTGGGGTACAAACGTCCCATAGGGGCAAGCCCCTATAGTTACATCCCAAGTTTTGGCTTGAGAAGAATTTTGATTAAACTAGTAGTTTTCTTTCTTGGAAGTCATTTTAAACATTGGCTAAAGTTTGATTTTTATTTTAAAATTCGTGAAAGTCTTGCTTAAAGGGTTTTGAGCCTTTAGGAGTTTCAAGGAGGTGAAAAGATCAACTTGGAATTAGATTTGAAATGAGAGCCAAAAGAGGTGAAGTAGGAGCCCTTGATTCTGAGGGAAACTCAGAGGTGCTCTAACTATCTTATGTTGGGCTTTATATTTTAGAAATCTAAATTTAGTTTAAGTTGATATTTTTTTATTAAAAAATTGGGGCTTGCATTTCAACAACACATGTTGAAGAAATTGCCGGAAAGGTGATGTCTTATATAGTGATTTGAAATCAACTATTGCCTCAGACTCTAAAATTAAGGTGAGGACTACCAATGGATAGTGCCTCGAACCTAAATCTAATGGATGCAAAAGGGACTTATAAGCTACACCTCACATGAGGCATAGCCTGCCCGACCTCTGGATTTACTATCCCGCTTGGAAGGGACTACCAGCTAAACCCACCTAGTCGACTTTAAAAACATGTCATTTGGTCTCAATGCAAATGTAGAGTGGAGTCTTATTTCATTTAGGAATGTAGGATTTATAGCTTGACTTTGAGGCCAAGATGCCTAACCTAATTATGATGGGTATGCATAATGCTGAGTCACAAAAGAAAGATTTTTATCTAGTCCTTAAGTGAAGGCTTTTTATGTGCAACATACTTCGGGCTATGCATGTTCATTTTTAATTTGGGAAAAACTTGGCTCCCTGAAAGTGAGCCATTCAAGTATTTTTTTGGTTAGAAAACATGAATCCTATATTGATTTTAAGTTTCTTATAATTTAAGGGGCAGAACATTTATATTTATCCTAAGAGCCTATCGTATCACAAGTCTAGGCCACTCCCAAACAAAACAATAGAAGAAACCTAGAAAAAATATATGCTTTTCTAATGCTCACCCAGTAAACATATCAAGACATGCTTGTATATTAATCAAAGTAGAAGTATAAATAGTATCCCAGTTATTACAAATAATTTTGGCAGCTGAGTTGCCTGCCATTATACAACCCAGCTAAATTTACAAACTCTACTTGTGGGGGCCTTCAAGCTTTTGAAAATGAATCTTTGGGCTTCGCCTCCAAAAAGGTACATCATTTCTCGATCCTCCTTTCCTTTTAGTCCAAACCCCACAAATTTTACATTCTAAATCTAATCAAATACATGATAGAAAAAAAAAAAAGACTCAAGCCTGCAAAATAGAGTTAGAAGCAATTTATATAATAATCATATTACATTCCAAAATTAGCCTATCACTTAGAATGCTAAACACCTGCTTCTACCCTATTGACCATATCTCTTGGGGGGTTTTAAGCAGTGCTTGCAAGCAAACAATATTAGCATAATCATAACTTATTTATTTACCCCTCTTGGACATGACCACCTGCACAGAAAAGCATGTATATATTTTTATATTAACAACTTAAGGGCAAGTGCCGATAATGCAGACAATTCAAAAGTCATTCACACCAAATCATCATTCACATGCGCACACAAAAGAAAAATCCTAATCCTATTATGCATAAGGGGTTGTGTATCTAAGTGTGTGAGGTTTGTGTGGTATGTCACACTAAGGGTTCTCTTAGAATTTGGATCTAAGGAAGAAGTGTCCAACATGTGGCTTTTGAGCTCAATATTGAAGGGATTTCCTCCTAACCTTTGGAGCTAGGAAAGAAATGAATACTTCTTTTAGCTTTGAGGCTAAAGAAGAGGGGAGAAAGAGAGTCTAACACATAGCTTTTGGGCTATATGTTGGAAGGGCTCTCCTTAGCTTTTGGAGCTAAGAAGAGAAAGTGGGTATCCAACATTTAGCTTTTGGGCTAAATGTTGGGGAATTCTCTCTAGCTTTGGAGCTAAAGAGAGAAAATCTTCTATAAATTGAAAATTAGAGAAGAGTCGAGAGAATATGCAACTTATGGGTTGCAAATTCACGAAAATATTTGAACACTTTGATGTTCAAAGAGAGGGTTGCACCCTTTCAACTTGAGTTGGAAGGATGGAGGGAGATAGGACTTTTGAATCCTATGTTTGGGATGAAATTACTTGTTGTTTTTGGTTCAACAAGTAGATTGACTTGAAATCATGATTGAATCACTCAACATGGGTTGAGTGAAATAGAACTTCATACGACTTTGAAGTTGTAGGAATGTGAAAATTTCTCTACAATTTTGAATTTATAGAGAAGAAAGAGGGGATAAAATGCAACTTAAAAGTTGCAAGGTGGAAAGATTTCTTTGAACATTTTAGTTTTCAAAAGAAAGGAACATTCACCCCTCTAATCTTGAGTTAGTGGGATGAGAAGGATCTCTACAATTCCTTTTGAGTCGTAGAAGAAGAAAAGAAGGTGCAACTTATGGGTTCCAAACTTCTGAATGCCCCTTTGAACATTTGGTGTTCAAAGAGAGGGGTACACTCTCGTAACTTGGGTTTAGAAGAGTAGAAGAGAAGAGAAAGTGAAGAAACCTATAGCTTTTGAGCTAAAGTAAGGAATTTTCTACAGCTTTTGGAGCTTATAGAAGTGAAGGAGGATTTGTAATTTTGAGGTTACAAATTAAGAGGGTGCCTCCTTGAATTTTTGTATTCAAGGAGGTAGGATTTCATTTTCTTAGTTTAGGTTAAGGTAAATGAAGGGAATTTTGGCTTTTGGCTACAATTTGTGCTTGTAGGAAAAGAAGTGGTCCAAAGTGCGACCTGGGGATTGCAAATTGGAGGAGTTCCTTTGAACATTTGGTGTCCAAAGAAGAGTTGGTGTCCAAAGAAGAGTTAGTGTCCAAAGAAGAGGTTCACTCCTCCAATTTGTGTTGGAGTAGAAAAGGAGAGGGGATGCAACTTGGAAGTTACAACCCCATGAGAATTCTTTGAATATTTGGTGTTCAAAGGGTAATGCACATTCTCAAAATTTGGATTGAGAGAATAAAAATATCTTCCTACAACCTTTGGGTTGTAGAAAGATGTGAAGGGATACACAACCTATAGGTTGTATTTGAGAGGGTAAATCATTGAACTGTATGATCAATGATGTGTAACCATTTGCCAAATGTGTGTTAGGCAAATGAGGGAAGAAGTGTGCAACTTGGGGGTTGCAGACTTATGATCATTACTTGAACATTTGGTGTTCAAAGAGAAGTGTACATTTATTTGTTGACTTTGCACTTCAACAAAGAAAGAAAGGGAAAGAACCTAAGATTTAGTCCTAAAGTTAAATGACTCATGCAATGATATGTTTAAAGGCTTGAGGTGCCTTAGTATATCTTGCATGAGAAGAGATTTGTTGGTTTTTTGTATTCCAAAAAATGGGATGGGAGGAACTTAGAATTTGCTTCTAAGTTCAAGAACTTAAGGAATGATGTATTTTAGGATTTAGAGAAAACCATAACACAATGCATGACGAAGATAGGTGATAGCTCCTAAGATAGACTAGGAGACAATGCAATGAGGTATTTGAAGCTTTGAAGAGGCTTCAAAGGTCATCCATGAAAGGGGAAGAAAATTGTTTGTTGATTTTGTCTTAACAAATAAGAGGTGGGTGACTTAGAATTTGTTTCTAAGACTTAACACCATGTAATGATATTGGTTGGAGCCTTTGGAGGCTCCAAGTTATCATTCATGAATGAACACAAATATTTACTTGCTAGTTTTGTGTTTTAACAAATAAAAAAAAGAAAACCTTAGAATTTGATTATAGGTTTAAATGGTTCACTTAGTGATATATTTAGAGACTTGAGGAGTCTCAAATCACTATGCAGGAGAGGGCATTTGTTGGTTTCATGTTCCAACAAAAGAGGTAAAAGAATTTGGGAATTGGTTCCAAATTCCCTCAAATTCATGGAAAGATGTGTTTGGGGCTAAAAGGAAGCTCCAAACAATCATGAATAAGAGGTACAATATGTAATTTTGGAACTACAAATTGAGAAGGTCATCTACCTATATAGGTTAGATAAATGAGATAGGCTAGATTTAGAATCCTAAGCCTAAAGAGGGAATTCTTTCATTGATCTTTGTGTCTCAAATGAAAGAAAGAGGTAGCTTAGATTTTGGCTCTAAGCTACAAAATCTTCATATAATGATAAGTTGGAATTTTAGAGAATTCCAAATCATCACATATGAGAGGAGAAATGTTCATTTGCTAACTTTATGTTATTATCAAATGGAATGGAGACTTAGTGTTTGATCCTAGGGTCTCGATTCATGCGTTATAATAATTGGAGCATAGAGAATGCCCCAACTACTATGCATGAGGGACATATACATAAGGAAGAGAACCTCCTACTCTCCTACAAATGTTTTAGATTCGTTTGAAGAAGAGGATTAACTCCCTAAAATGTTAGGGAGTTTTCCCAAATCAAATTTGATATAATTTTAGGGATTGGGAAGTTTCTAGGAAAATCCTAAAGATCTGTTTTAACAAGATCTAGGAGAAACCTAAAAGTAGACATGTGATGGTTTGTAGCTCCTGGGGTAGAGCTAAAGTTCACACAATCTAACATTTGGAGCATTGAGGGCGCATCCAAAAGTCATGCAATAGTATGTATTTGTTTGTTGATGTTGTGACTCAACGAACGAGGAAGAGAGGAACTTGGAATTTGTTTCCAAGTTCAATGTCTCTTGGCATGTGCTTAGGATTTTAGGTAAATCCAAGCTAACATACACAAGGAAGGATATATGATTGTTCATTATTTTTGTCTCAACAAACAAGATGTAATTTAGGATTTGGCCCTAAACTCCAAGTGATTCATGCAATGAGATGCTTGGAGACTTGAAAGGTTCCAAACGACCTTGCATAGGAGGAAAGGATAAATGCTTGTAGATTTTGTATCTACAAGCAAAAAGATTTGAACCTAGGATTTTTAGAATCCTAAGTTAAGATAATTCATGCAATGGAAAAATGAAGATTTGAGGTGCTCCAAATTACCATGCATAAGGTAGGGAAGACTACTTGAGAGCTTCCAACACATTGAAATGGTCTCCAAATCAATTTTTGCATGATTTGAGTGGGAGGGATTGGTCATACAATTTTGAGTTTGGGAAGATAACTTGTGGGGTTATCTAAGGAACCTAAAGATATAAGATAGAATCGTAATTGGAATCTTTATGGGTAGGTTCTAAGAAATAGTTTGCTACAGTCTAAGGAAGACCTAGGGATGAAAGCATTTCGATTTGCCATTTCAAAAGCTTCACCATGTGCCTAAGTTATGTGTTGGTGCTCTTGACGCATTAACTTGCAAATTACACTAAACATGCCTAACAAACTCCAACATGTGATGGGGTGTAATCTATAAGCTCCTTTAAGCCATAGAACACTCCATCTCTGCTTTGCAAGCATTCATGAGTTTGATGGACACATTCATGATTTTGCAAATCTTAGGCACATGAGGATCATAGCCATTGACATAAACCAAATACCCATGCAAGCTATGTTTAATAATAAAAAAATGACAGCATGTAAAAAAAAGAAAAAAATTCCTTGCTTTGCCTCCCTAAATTTAAAGAAGCTCAACAATGTTTCCAATCAATCTATTGGTTGTGGGATTTGAAACATGAACCAATAATGCTCATAAAAGATCCCACAACTTCATAAAAATAATTGAAATGCATGTTTGAACATCTAATAAATTTAGAGGAGATTATAAATGTCATGGTGATGCAAACCTATTACATGCATATACTAGTTTTGTCGTAACATACAAGTTTTAGGGATCTAGTAACGCATGTCACACTTAGATAAAAGACTATACGCTTCTAGACTTCATTTGACATCGAATGAGCCACTAAACATATGATTTGGTCGTAGGTAAGGGCACTAGACATAACATGGATGATATTATATGCATTTGAGAGGTGTTGGATACCAATCCAACACCCCTTCATGCATTAGCATGCTTTTTTGGC
The DNA here is from genome assembly GCA_016618105.1 of Dendrobium huoshanense. NCBI lineage: Eukaryota > Viridiplantae > Streptophyta > Magnoliopsida > Asparagales > Orchidaceae > Dendrobium > Dendrobium huoshanense. The sequence continues at coordinate 27,274,245 of CM028346.1, read as the reverse complement.
TCTCACAAGAGAGCAAACAAGTGAAAAACACTAATTTTTCTCTGTTTTGCGGGGAGGACAGCGAACAAAGGATTTTGGGAGACCAAAAATCAAAGTTTCTAGGGACCTAGGGCTTGGGGACGTAAACAACACATCAATTGCTAGGGGGGCCTTAAGACTTTGCCTAAGTTTTAGTGATATACCTCTCCCGGATTATTCTAGCTCTCTTATCCAAGCTCGAAGAACTGTCCAAGCTCCGATTCAAGCTTCGGATTGCTGTCCAAGCTCCAATCCAAGCTCCAAAGTTGCTTCAAGCCGCTCCAAAGGGAGGAAGATCGATGTCCAAGCTGTTCCGGTCGTCGCCACCATTGTCCAAGGTGATTTGAAGGCTCCAAACCACTGTTTGGAAGGTTTTGAAGCCCTCCTTTGCTGTTTGGGAACCTTCCGGCAGTCTCCAAGTTCGCCGGAGTTGAAAGAAGAAGAGGTAGAAATCTTCCTCAGGACAAAGAGCCGCACAAGCCCCGATCAAGATGGAATCGGGGACTCTCGGGTCGGACGTGGTCTCTGACCTAAAGCCTGATGGCTTCGGGTGGTTCGGTGACTGAGGGATACAGAGCCTCTGGAAGGCTCGACCGAAGGTCCAGGCGGAATCAAAAGGGGGTTTCGCACGGCCGAGGGGTCGCGAATAGGGAGGGGTCGCACGAATAAGGCTTCGACGCGGGCAAGGGTTCTTCCTGGAAATGAAGGGGCGAATGACCTTCCCCTCTCCGTCTCCCGCTCCTTCTGTACGCAAGGATTGCGTTTGAGTAGATTTCCTGCCCGATATCCTGCTACAGCCGCAGAAATAAAGCGATTTGATGGAAAACAGAGCGGGATTCTAGAGAAAATCTAAGCCGTTCGTTTCAAATCTTGATTTGGGATTTGAATTGAGCCAAGACTTGATAAATTGGGCTGAAATTGGGTTCGAATTGGACCCAATTTGAATTGATTAGGATCGATTCGAGCCAAAATGGGTCAGATTGATCCAATTTTACTAAATTGGGCTCAAATCGATGCCGAATTGCGTCGAATTTGGTTCAACGAGGCTCGAATGGGTTTGAGTCGACTTGATTTGATAATTAAATGAGGATTAATTTGTGACAATTTCGTTTCGACGACCTTCGATCGAATCGATCGAGCGCGGTCGAGTCCATTCGGGCTCGATCGGAGTCGGGTCGATGTGAAAATATGTGTCAACAAAAGGACCCCCAATATGTGTGGTGAACGAATAGAAGTACGCCACACATATTGGCGTTGACCGGATAATGATTAAACAAGATCTCCTAAATCAAATAGGGTATGTTTTAAAAGAGAAAGAGAGATTTATGAAAGCCTAAACTTGGATTTAGGCAAGATCTATAAAGATAAGGAGATTTCTATATATCATCTTAAGGAAGGAGTTTTAAATTACTCTTGGATGAGAAGTTTTAGAAGCATTTTGACAACTTCTAAAGAGGTTTCTAAAGACATTTGATATCTTTAGAGAGAATTTGATTTGGTTAGAAGAAATTTGATAACTTCTAAAAGAGCTTAGGGATATTTTTCTATCACCTAAAGGCTAGGGGTATTTTAGCTACCACCTATAAGATTTTCAAGGATATTTTGGCTATCACTTGAAAAGGAATTAGAGACATTTGGTGTCTCTAAAAGGGTCTTAGGGATGTCTTGCTATCTCCTAAAAGTTAGAGGTATTTTGGCTACTACCTAAAGGGTTCTCAAAGATATTTTCACTATCACTTGAGAAGGGTTAGGAATATTTATTGTTTCCTAAAGTTCAAAAGGCATTTGGCACCTATTAGAAAGCTGTAAGAGGTATTTTGGCAACCACCTAGAAGTAGAGTTCATCTTATTTTGGTAAGATAAAACTCAAGAAGGCTAAGGCTAAGAGTATTTTGAGTACTACTTAAGCCTTAAAGGTATTTGGTGTAAGCCGTAAGGTCATCTATTTTGTCTAGATAAACCTTAACATTTGGGAAAACTAAAGGGCATTTTGGCAAGCACTAAAAGTCTAAATTTGGATAGATCTATTGATGGTTCAACTTGGGTAGAACAAGATCTAAAGGAGTGAGCTAGGAGAGACCTTAGAAGGTTTGAATTCTACCTAACCTCAGAAATTGATAAGAAGACTCCTATTTGAGGAATCTACACTTAGAATTTGGTACTAAGATTTGCATTTGACTTTCATTTGGAGAAAGATAAATTTGAACTTTCTTTTGTTTGGAGAGAAAAAGATGAACTTTCACTTGGAGAAAAAAAAAGAACTTGATTTTCCTTTCAGAGAAAATTAGATTTTCCTTCCATTTGGGGAAAGGTGAGCTTTCTTTCCTTTTAGGGGAAAGATGAGAGATTTGAAATTTTGAACCGAGGTTTTGATAATCCGGACCTAGTCCATAATCGAATGAAAAGAACATTTCCATTTGAAAGAAATATTCATTCATTGAAATTAAATTTTGCATACAATCAATTGTAATACTTCTTGAGGTAACGTCCATTGATAGGCAACATAGGACGTTCACCATTACAATCAATCAACTGGTAAGATCCACCTTGATAGGCCTTCTCTACCACAAAGGGGCCTTCCCAAGTATGTTTGAACTTGCCACCTATTTTACGGTGGGCTATAATCGGTATGCGAAGAACTAGGACCAAGTCATCAACCTTGAAAGTCCTAGGACGGACCAATTTATCGTGGGCTTGAGCCATGCGGGCTCGGTACAACTCGAGGTTCTATTGAGCAAGCAAATGCTTCTCATCTAAACCATCAAGTTCTTCCAACCTCAGTTGGAAATTTTGTTCACTTATAACTTCATTGTTTATTGCAATTCTAAGGGATGGGAGCTATACCTCCAAAGGGAGAACCGCCTCCGCTCCATAGACTAGAGCAAACGGAGTGGCCTGTGTTGGAGTTCTATATGTGGTCCGATAGGCCCACAACGCCTCAACCAACTTTTCATGCCATTAACGTTTGTTCTCATCTAAGGTTTTCTTTAACAACTAAACTAATGTCTTGTTAAATGCTTCAGCCAATCCATTAGCTCGAGGATAGTATATCTTACTATACCTCCAATCAATGCTATGTTTGTTAACAAATTGATTAAGCTTAGTACTTTTAAAAGCAGGACCATTATCGGATATGATTTGACATGGAACACCAAATCTGTATATGATATGGTCCTTCAGAAATTACAGTACATGACTAATTTTGACTTTCTCTCAGTGGTATAGCTTCAGCCCACTTTGAAAAATAATCAGTCGCAGCAAGTATAAACCTATGACCCTTAGAGGAAGGAGGGTCTATAGGTCCAACAATATCGGTTCCCCAGCTTTCAAAAGGCCAATAAGCTATTGTTGGATGCAAAACATTTGGTGGTTGATGCAAAACTACCCAATGTACTTGGCATTAGTGACATCGTCGGGCTACTTCAACACAATCTTTAATCATTGAAGGCCAATAGTACCCAAGCCTTTTAATTTTCAATTTCATTTTGGGTCTCGATTAGTGGGCGCCACACAACCTCGCATGTACCACGGTCACTATCTTGTGGCCTTCATCCTTTGCAAGGCATCGCAACCACATTTGGTCAAATGACCGCCGGTACAAGGTATTGTTAATCAGTGAAAACGACAATGCTCTATTCTTTATTTGGTGAGCAATAGACTTCTCCTTTGGTAGTTTACCATTTTGGAGATATTAAATGAAAGGTTGGTGCCAATCATCTTCCTTATCTACCACAAACGAAAACCTGCCAGAGGAAGATGGTTTATTCTGATTTTCAAAGTCAATAGGAGACAAAATTTGGCGATTTTGAACTTCTATTTGGACTAAACCCTTTTCAGGGCATGACATTTCCTTAGCAAGCTTTGTTAGAGCGTCCGCCATAGCGTTTTGATCACGCTGTATTCTAACCAATGTTCCATTAGGAATTCGCTCGAACAGTTTTATGGCATACGAGTGGTATTTAAGCAAGTTGGGTTTTAAGACTTTATAGGTTACTGCAACTTGATTAACTACCAACTGCGAATCACCATAAATTTTGATATTTTTAATTTCCATTGATATTGCTAATTCTAAATCAGTTATCAGAGCTTCATATTCTGCCTCGTTATTCGTACAAGGGTCTGATAAACTGTAAGAATATCGCAATATAGCTTTTTAAGGCGTTATGAATATCAAACCAACTTCAGCTTTGCCGGGGAGGAGACTTTGTGTTTCAGAACCTCTTTGGAAAGAGGTTGCACCATCAAAATATAACTCCCAAGTGGGGCTTTCATGGTCATCCAAATTCATTATTTGCTCATCAGGAATATCATCATTCAAGGGAGATCCTGCCGGTATTGGGTGTGCTGATAGGATGTCAGCAAGAGCTTGCCCTTTCACAGCACGTTGAGGAATAAAAGTGATATCAAATTGAAGTAGTATTATGACCCATCTGGCTAAACGTCCTGAGAGTGTCGGACGGGTCATGAGGTACTGAAGGGGATTGACCTTAGAGATCATATTGACTTTATGAGAGAGCATGTAATGCCTAAGTTTTTGAACAACAAAGATAAGGCATAAGCAATGCTTCTCAATGGAAGGATAATTCATTTCTGTAGGAATCAGACGCCTGCTCAAGTAGTATAAGGCATTCTTTTTTCCTTCATTGTTGGTTTGGGCCAACAAAGCTCCAAGAGACTCATCTGAGGCTGCAGTGTAAAGAATCAATGGCCTCCCCGGAATAAGCGGCCAAGACTGGCATGGACACGAGATAGTGTTTTATACTATTGAAGGCTTTTTGGCAGCCATCATCCTAGTAAAATTCTGAATCTTTCTTTGAAAGGGCTGCAAAGGGTTGGCATCTACCAGGCAAATTGGATATGAAGCATCTTAGATATGTCAACCTACCTTGGAAAGATCTTAGTTGAGTAAGACTTCTAGGAGGTTTCATTTCTAATATCACCTTAATTTTAGTAGGGTCAATTTCAATGTCACGGTGTCGAATAACAAACCCAAGAAACTTCCGTGAAGTCACCCCCAAAAGCACACTTTAAGGGATTCATCTTGAGGTCGTACAGACGAAGCTGTTCAAATACAATCCTTAAATCAAATAGGTGATCATCTCTTTCTTTTCTTTTGACCACGAGATCATCGATGTAACATTCAACTTTGTCATGAATGAGTTCATCAAAAATTCTGGTCATTGCACGCTGGTAGGTTGCACCAGCATTTTTAAAGCCAAAAGGCATGACCTTATAACAGTATATTCCATTGGGTGTTCTAAAAGCAGTGTACTGCTCGTCTTCCAGGGCCATTTTTATTTGGTTGTACCCCGAGGACCCATCCATAAAGGAAAAGAGACCATGAGAAGAAGCAATGTCAATCATGAGTTCTGGGATAGGTAATGAGAACTCATCTTTGGGACATGCTTTATTCAAGTCTCTAAAGTCAACACATACGCGAATCTGTCCATTCTTTTTCTTAACAGGGATAGCACTGGCTAACCAAGAGGGGTATTTTTCCTCTCGAATAAAACCAGCCTCAATTAATTTTTTCACTTCTTTGATCACTTGTTGTTCAATCTCCAAACGCATCCTTCTAAGAGCTTGTTTGACTGGAACAACATTTGGTTGAATGTTATGAACTGCTATATCTAGATTTAATCCTGGCATTTCATCATAACTCCAAGCAAAACAGTCCTTAAACTCTATCAAGAGTTGTATCATACAATTGGCAACATTTTCTCTTAACAAAGCACTTATAAAAGTAGGGCGTGGATTTTCTTCAGTACCCAAATTGATTTCTTTAAGTTCATCAATTGTTGATTTGATTTCTTCCTCAAATTCAGGGGGTGCATCCCTAATTTGAAGGTAATCTGGATTGTCGCTAGCCTCCAAACATGACCTCCCAACAGCGTTGTAGGTCTTTGTAAATATCATATCAACATCCAGATTATTAGTAACAACCAAACAGTAATCATCATCATCTATTGGTCCGACAGTACCAAAGCCAACGCCATATCTATTCTTCTTCAATTTGTATTTAGAATTCCATAGATTTTCATGTTGTTGAGCTTCGCCCTTGGGCCACATAAGGAGCAAAACCTCTTTTAATTAAACTTTTGACACCAACAGGATACTAATCAAAAGGTAGTTATACCATTTCATTCAAAGAAAGATCCTCAAGTTCTATACTCACTTCTGAACTTGAGGGTTGATGTGCCTTATAAAAGACACACTCCTTCCCCACCTCTTCTTCTAACTTAGGTGCAATATATACATTCAAATCTTCTAATGTACTTTCAGGCAAAGAAGTTAAAGTCCTTACAAACTCATTCAACTTTTCATATGTAGTGAAATCGGACACCTCCTCTTTCTAAGAGTTGTCCTCATCACATGAGAAATTTTCTTTAATGTTCCAAATAAGCTTTTCAGTGATTACCCATTTTGAAGCTGCATTTGTTGAACTACCCATCACATTTGACTCAGCCTTTGAATTGGACCCTGAGCCTAATGGATGATGGGCCTTCTTGGAGTTGGTGGTGGAGATGAGGCTTTGGTGGCTCTCACCCTCCACCCATCTTGGCTTATGCCTCCTCTACCACGATCTCTTCCACGGGCACGTTGTGCCTTCCTACCACCTCGTTGTGTTGAAGGAGGGGCAGGATTCCATTTAATCTTTTCCTCAAGCTCCTCTTGAAGGTGCTCTTGGACAAGTGTTGGAGACTTTTCTTTTGGTTCACTGGTTTCCACATGATCTTCAGTTGGTATAACAGATCTAGAAAACACTGACAACCTCTTTGGAACATAATAGGAAGCATCTTCGTATTTCCTGACTTCATGCACACTAAATGGTTTCAAATCTCCCTTTATGCAGTGTTATACACAATTTCGTTTATATTTTATACATTGGTGTAGAGAGGAATGAACCATTTTGTATTCATGCAGCCAAGACCTACCAAGATGTGCTTTAAATGAAGTTTCAAAATCAATGATGTGAAATTTAGCTTCAGTTTTCAAATCCCCCATCAAAAGTGAAAGAGTAACGGAGCGTAAAGCCCTTTGTCCCTTTTCATTGAAGCCACGCAACATCATTTTGTCAGAACTTAATTTTTGTGTGTCAACATTGAGGTGGGCTAAAGTTCTTAGGCTCATTATGTTGACCGATGCACCCGGATAAACAAGTACTCTATTCAACTTGAAGTTATCAACATCAATAGTTATATAAAGTGGGTGATTCTGATCTGAAGTACCTAGAAGTAAATCCTCATCAGAAAATGTCACTCCAGGTACTTCTTTAAAGTGTAAAGCTTCCTCGAAGGAACACTCTGCGAGTTGAGCCAAACAAATTTCTGGATCAAGTAGAGCCTTTAAGAGAAAGTACGAGTGGATCATATATACTCATCCTCGCAGGGAGTTTCCTAAGGTGAGCTAATACATTGTAATCCACTTTTGGTGGTCCACCACCCACTTGCTCTTGTGGAGCAAGTGTTGGTCGAACCACACCCTCATTTTGGTTGACAGGTTCTTTTCCCTTATCTTTCTTAGATGTCATTGGAGATGGTACAACACGACCACTTTTGAGATTAATTTCTGTTATTTCTTCAGGCTCAGAAGTTGAGGTCACATCAACCAAAATTACAGAATCTGATTCTTTTTTCACTTGATTTGTCTCTAAATCAGGTGACTCGGGCTCAATGTCACTCACAATGCATAGTCTTGAGCCTTTTTCTTCAATTTTTCTTTGTGGATGTTGTTACTTGAAAAGGTAATAGTGCACAAAATAAATATCTAGAATAATATGCAGGAATAAGTAGATAATCTTCCAATAATGTTTTTAATCATCAAAATATAAGATTGATCTCCCGGATTGTAACTAGTTACAGTAAAGTACTTGAGGTATTAAAGGAAGTCAACCATTGAATGCAGCTACAGTCCCCAAAAAAGGGAATTACTTTTAGAAGGTAATGCAGGAAACCCAACTATAAATATAGTAGAATGTCGAGAAAGGAGGATGGCTAAATATTCAATCTCAATGACAGTTCCCAGGGAAGAAACAAAGAGCACATGAATAATGCCAAGTGAGAAAGCAGCTGCAACTCTAGTTGGCGGAACACGGATCCAACTACAATATCTAAATTGGTATGCTTCAAAGAAGGAAATAATGAATTGAATAATTAGCTACAATGCTTTTTTACGATATCAGCTTTTATTTACTTCCCAATGCCAAATGTGAAGCAACCAAATCCACAAAATAACAGCAACAACACTGATTTTCCAAATAAATGAATGGCAAAACGAGAAAATTGTTTTTTATGCTAAGCGGTGAATTGGAAACTAGTAAAATAGGTAATCAAAGGGTTGAATCGAAGAGACTTGCAACAGTAGATCAAACTTAACGAGGTAATTAAAATACTAGAGAACAACCCCACATTAATTAGGACCATCGTTACCTAACATAATAAAGCACAAAAATTCAACATAAGCTCTTAATAACTAGATTTCAAAATGCTCATCTTAATACTCACTTTTTGTATTTTTGATGAGTATATATTTTTAGATTTTCATCTAGGTACCCATTTAAAAGAAAAATCTATCCAAGTGAACATATGGCATTCATATTTTTAAGCAATATGATTCCAAGTCTAAAGAATAGTGACATACTTAGCAGCAAGCTCCAAAACTTGGTACCCTTTGATGGTCTCTTGTAGCCTTTAGTATTGAACATGGACTAGTTAACCATTTCATTCCATTCCTCTTTCTATGTACATTCTTTTATAATTCCAATAAACCTTCCCCACCGAACTCTCACCCCTAACCCTGCCATTTGCTAATGCTTCAATGGAAAATCTCTCTCATTTTTCATTACCTTTCTCTCACATACGGAAATAATCGAAACAATATGGAAGACGAGTTTTGGAATGTTGAGTGGAAATCAGATTAGGAGCAAAAATAGCTTGAAGACCTTAACTCAATTGAATCGATTCCCCATTCTCTGCCTTATTTGATGGAGAAGTTTGTTGGAATCATTCAATGAATAATATTTGGTATTTGTTTGGATGGCTGGGATGCTTTCTTAATCAAATTTTAAGGGCCTTACTCATGAATAATCAGCATCAACAATTTGTATTGATAGCTTATATTGAAAGAAAATCTTCAATGGCTAAGCGTTTATCTGAGCAACCCAAGAAACTTTTGAATAATATGATTTTTCATTGCATGATAGAATTTCTTCTATGAAAAACCATTCCTATTATACGTATGTCACATGTCAATGGCTAAGCGTTTATCTGAGCAACCCAAGAAACTTTTGAATAATATGATCTTCCATTGCATGATAGAGTTTCTTCTATGAAAAACCATTCCTATTATACGTATGTCACATGTCAATTATTTGTCTTAGTTATTTTGAATGCTTTTCTCTGGGCCCGTCCTTTGCTACAGGTTTGATCTGTTTTTCCGAAAAAGTCCTTTTGGTGGTGAATACACAGTTTTTGGTGGTTTGGAAGAATGCATCCGGTTTGTTGCCAATTTTAAATTGGAAGACGAGGAAATTTCTTTTCTGCAATCCGTCATGCCAAGATGTGAGGTATAATATGCTATAATCCGACAATTAGATCAACATTAAAAATTTTTAGACGGAACATGTGGTTGTCACCTTTGTATCATAACTTTGACATTATGAAGAACAAATTCATTTTGTTTATATACTATTTCTTAAAATGGGTCAGCACTGTAATGGATGTATTTGCTCATTAATTCACCTAGAAAAACATCAAAATGGTCCCTGGATTATTTATGGGAGTTCATTTCAGTCCTAAACTATAATACTATATATTTAATTCAATTTAGTCTATTGGCTATTCAAAGTTTCAAACCAGACCTAAAATAGTCCCTTGACTCCTCATATTTGATTTAAAATAATCCAACTAATTGACTATTTTAGATCATATTGGTGGAATCAAGGGGCTAAATTAAATATATTTATAATATGGGACTAAAATTGCCCTATAAAATTAGTCCAGAAATAATTTTGACATTTTCCTTTTAATCCAGCTAATTAAATTTAAACAAACTGCAATGCAAACATGTAATGGACTGCAAGAAGGGAATTAAATTTATAATTTGAAGTGGAGAGAAAAAAGTAATTGTGGGAATGTCGACCTTCATTCAAATAAAAAAGTACAACAACAACAACATCATCAAGTTTTTGTCCCACCACGTGGGGTTGGCTACATGAATTCTTTTTCGCCATTGTGTCATGCTAAAAGTCAAATTCTCATTTAAATCTAATAAAGAAAGATCATTTCTAATTTTTTCTAACTAAGTCTTTTTAGGTATACCTCTACCTTTCTTAACATAAGTCAAATCTAATACCTCAACTTTCCTAATTAGGCCATCAGAAGGCCTACATTTAATGTGACCAAACTATCTAAGGCGACTCTCTCTAATCTTATTTTTCACTGGAGCTACTCCAACCTTTTCATGTATATGCTCATTTTGTATCCTATCTCTAAGGGTAAAACCACTCATCCATCTAAGCATCCTCATCTCTGCAAAACTTAACTTAGTGTTATGCTTCTCTTTCAAATGCCAACATTTGGCACCATAAAGCATTGCAGGTCTCACCACCATCTTATAGAATTTTCCCTTAAGTTTGAGGGGGATTTTTCTATCGCACAACAAGTCCGATACATTCCTCCACTTCAACCATTCAACTTGAATTCTACTGATAATATTCCCATCTATTTCACCATTACTCTGAACAATAGATCTAATATATCTAAAATGTGTATTCTTATTAATAACTTGATCGCCCAAAGTCATAATCCCCTCACTAGGTCTATTTCTACTAAAATTACACTCCATATATTCGGTTTTAGATCTACTCAAGCGCAAAACTTTAGACTCTAAAGTTGACCTCCATAATTCAAGTTTACCTTCAACTGTCTTTCTAGTCAATAAAAATAATAAAATAATACAATAATTAAAAAAATATGTAGAAATCCCTACTCTGTTAGAAATCTTGCTCATGTCTCGCTCAAATCCCACTTAAGTATTCTGTCTGATTCAGCTGCCCATTCCTTATAGATTAGATTAGCGTCGAACTGTCGCTTCTTCCCCCCGTTCCATGCGCAAATTCTACGCTCGCTTCGCTCTTGCTCTCGTTGATAAAAAGAGAAATGAAAGAAACTCTTCGTTTATTTTCCTTCCCTCACAAAATTGAGCCCACTGCTCCTCTCTGCCTCTGCCCTATCTAATCGACTTTACAAGTCCAACCACAAGCATCCATTCTCCTGCAACCTCACGTCGATTTGCACCCAATTGTAGAAAATGACCAAGCATACAGCAACCGAACACCTTCACTTTTCCGATACCTTCTTCCTCATGCATCTCACACTTACGCCTCTTATGATCTCCCTGTTTGAATCCAGCAACTCAGTTGAGCTACCTGATCCCATCAATATGCCTCAACCCGCCAGATCAATAGAGCCCCACGCCTTACCTCCCGATTTGAGATCTTCCGATCTCTTGTACACAGGTAGCTCACGACCCATCTTCCTTCGATTCCCACTCCCTGCTTCGATCCTCCAAGCTAGTCAGAAGCCGCACCTCATGCAAGACCCACAACAAGCTGTAGATTTCGGATCCTGCCTCTACCCTTCGAATCCTCAGCTCGACTCGACGCCAAACTAGCCCCTACCATTGACCTTGCTCCGACCTCCACTTTCACCTTCCGATTCCCTCTACTCCATCCGATAGAGCTGCAGCTCTTCGCTGTACTGAACCTGACCCAACCACAAGGTTCGATTGATACGCACACCTCCTCCTAAGTCTTTGACCAAGCCACACCTAGCCCGTTGCCGACTCCAGCACTCTATTCGAACAAATTCTCCACCTGATCCTTCCTCTTATCTGACCTGCAGCCTCACAACCTTCCACAACCCAAACACTATAGGCCTATCTACTCCCATAGATAAACTTTTATGCCCGTGACTTGCACTCTATCTCCACACTTGTTGTTTTATCTCTCCTAAATAGCCCAAAACGGCCCCTCAAACAACACTCACTAACTCGCTTACTTAGCCGAAATTAGTTCTCCTTCAATTCACCTAGAACTCACTACTAATCTCCCATACACAAATGCCATCTATTAATATCATTAGTATTATTATTATTTACATTATTATTAATATTATTAATACTAATATTACTATTGTTATTATTATCCAAAAAAAGAGAGTAAAAAGAAAAAAAAACTGAAAAGAGAAAAAAAAAGAGAGAAAAAGATTGATGTTTTGGTCATTTGTGCCCTCATCATCATCACTGCCGTCGACCTCCTATCGCCTAGGTATAATGTTATTTAAACTCAAAAAATTTAAAATCCCGCTTTCAAGGCTCGTGACGTGCTGGGGGATCACCTATGTACATTTTCTCTAGCATGGTGGGAGGGAACCTGATGCAGTGTTTGCCGCAAAGTGGGTGAGCCTTGTGCACGCTTTTCTTAGTATGATGGGGTAAAATTTAAGTATACGTATACGTGCCTCAATGCCTATGAGGAAAAACTGTATTTTTAAATAGGTACCCCTAAAAACCCATGCAGGCCTTTCTCTAGCATGGTGGGATTGAAGGCCACGGCCGCAGTGTCACCCAACACCGACTATGCACATCTTTTTCTGACATGGTGGGGAGGTTAAGACTCCCGAAATTTCTCCTAAACTGGGGAGATGCCAAGAGGCTGCTCATTTTTTCAGTGAACAGGAGCATGGTTTAAAATTGCGCAATAAGAGGCGCGCCTCAGCTCAATTTCGTCCATTTAGGCCTCAAGGCCTACACAATGAGTTCAAGATTTGAGGAGTATGCCTCAAGTTTACTGAGGTGCGCCTCGCCTCACGGTTGAGAGGTGTCCGCCTCTAAAAATTATGCTTGGTACTGAGAAGTACATGCTCGGTACTGAGCAGTACATGCTCGGTACCACTAGGTAAATGCTTGGTACCGAGCCAGTACCGCTTGGTACCGAGCAGGTATATGCTCGGTACTAAGCAGTATATGCTCGGTACTGAGTAGTATATGATCGGTACCACTAGGTACATGCTCGGTACCGAGCCAGTACCGCTCGATACCGCTCAAAATAACTCTTACAATAAATTTTGTTCCGGTACTGCTCAAAATAACTCTTATATGTTAATGAAAAGAATACTGTGATTTGGGAAAGATGGAGTTTGAGTTGAACTATATTTCATGTTGTTTTATTATTGGGATATTTTGATTTCACTTCATATCTTGTTCATTTTTATGTTTTATATATTATTTACTCATTACTATATACAAAATTTATCATTTTCGGTTTACGCAATTTTTTGATTTTGAGGCTTACGCCTCGCCTCATGAACGAAAAACGCCTCAATACCCAAATACGTAATTTTAAACATTGAACAGGAGAGTAAAATTTGATCAAAACTAGAGGGGACTTGACGAGAATACCCACAGGAAATCAAACTTACAATTACAAGGAACAAAACCTAATATCTAAACTAAGACCTGTAATTTACAAAATAAAATTAAACATGCAAGCAGAGAATTTGCAGTGGACATACTTCCAAGTAAGTGTACAAAACTCTTAATGAGCATCATGAGTCACTTACGAATGATATTTATTAATGTACAATGCTCATACTTGTGGAAGGGAGTGTGATAGTTGTAATGAACATGGTGATGTATTCATGAAAGATGTATAAAAATTGTGTAATGAATGTAGTGGTATTCCTACAGTCGACATTAATTAACTTGCAAGCGAATACATTAACCTCCTATAGCCGATGCTAATTAACAACAAGCAAACACACCAAGCCTCTGTAAGCCATGGTGATCAACATATAATGAATATGGTGAATCACCTGCAAATATTGGTGAGGGGTTGCAACGAATAAGATAGCCTGCTCTCAATCAATATGCAATGAATGCGATGAATTCCCTATAGACACCGATAGATGAATTGTGAACATGCAACATATCGCCTACAAACAATAAAACTCCTTACAAGAAGATTCATCATCGCAACATACAATGAATATAAATGTTCACTGACGGTTCACCTATGGGAGAGATTTAAGAACTTGTCATGCAAACAACAGATCACACAAAGGCGTTAATAGGCAACATGCAATGAATACAATAACGCCTTGCAATCACCATCAATATATAATTAAACATATTAAATCACACAAGCAAGGAAAGTTGTCCTGAAATTAGCTCGATAACAAAACATGTCTGGGGGATTATAACAAATACAAATTTTTCATAGCTCATGTCAATCAACATGCAAACAAATATGCCAGTCTCCATACGATCGATGTCAGCTAGCCTGCAAATACATGCAATAGCCCCACGCATGCTCATTTGCTTGCAAACAAGAACATTGCGTACAAACATATACAAGCATCATACAATGAATACTACGACATCCCTTCAATCAATAACAACCAATTTGCAAGGAAAATCAGCAATCTCTAATAAACACTGAAAGTCAATGTGCAAGTAAATGCAGTAGCTTGCCAGTCAATGTGTATAGGGAAATCAATGACATGACGAGCAATATGCGATGAACGCTATGATTTACCTGTAAGCAAAAATAGAGAATCAATAGTAAAAACTACGGGTCATCGATAAATTGAGGCAATAAACTTGCGGAGCCAAACTGTCACACCATATATCAGCCTACTTGCAGGTGATAGGTAGGAGGCCCCTAATACACTTTAGAGATTGTTTGTAAGCTGAAGGAAACTCCCATAAGCTAAGTATTGAAGAAAAAGGCAACATGCAAAAGTTGAAGTGAGCTAAACTGCACTGTCGATGCGCAATAAATGAAATGCAACACGCTGCTAAACACATAACCGGATCTGCACCACTCATACAAGCGGACAAAAGTCATTTATAGGCCCTTAAATACAAAACTTGCGTATTTTCCAAATGATAACCACTTGCAAAACTAGTTATAATTGAATATTGTAGAAAGCCCTCACACATTAAAATACGCATTGATATGTATATCATAATATATATACATTTGTAGGATGCATAGGGTTTCATTCAAGTATGCATTTTAAAATGGCCTCCTACATGCATTTATAGGATGTAGAGAGTTTTATTCAAGCATGTCATTTGACATTGCAATTGCATTTTAAAATGACCTTCTGCATGCATTTGTAGGACGCAGAGGGTTTCATCAAGCATGTCATTCAATTTTGCATTTATATGTCGTACATGTGCAGCTGAGTGTCCTGCATGTATTTGAAAGATGTAGAGACTTTCATTCAAGTGATATCATGCATTATTCCATATACATGTAAAAAAATACCGCACACTATGCAAAATGCAAAATACTTAAGCCAATATATATGATACATGCATATGCATCAAATACATCAACTGCATACATATAACAATCATATAAATGCATCGTGCAAAATACATGTAATATTATATATCGCATGGGCCTCAATGAGAGCGTAGTATGCACACACGTGATGTCTAAGGAAGCTGCGCGGGTCAAACAATAAGCCTAAGTTCAAGCCCGATCATCCTATGCGAGCATATAGGAGTTGACACGACTCAAGCTATTGAACAAATATACGGCTGCAGTATCGACCGAGATATTTATTTTATACATTCATATTAGACCTTCAAGTTCTATAACAAGGAAAATCCTTTAATAAAGGCATAAAGCCATCAATGAACCCAATCCTCTGTCGACAAGTTGACAGAGTCGGCAAGGTTCAACTTATAAGATAAAATTGCCCATAAATGCCTCGATGATGGTCGTGTTAACATAAAATATCAATCGGAGGGGATCACAAACATTTAAAATACCTCCCAAATTCCCATGACAACCCAAAACACTAAAAAATCACAAAAACTTGAAATATTTAAAATTAAAATAAAACATCTAAACACAGAAAGCAAAAATACCCATCTATTATCCGCAACAGTTTGTCGAGATGGATAAATTTGAAAATCACTTCAGCTCACAAAAAGCGAATGTCTAGTCGAGAACATACCTATTAATGGCGAATGACGCACCATGGCGCAAAGGTCCCTTTGGAGCCATGGCGCATAGCGCACGGCGCGGCGCGCGCTATTTTGAACATGGCGCAAGCTATATAAAAATTATAAAATAATAAACATGAATATGAAATATTATTAAAAATGAAAGACAAGCTATCATAATAATAAAAGACAACCATAACATATATAAGTTCGACTAAGTAACATCCAAATATCTCATAATTCAAATATTACATTTATGATCACCTAAAAGCAAACAAATTTAGATAAAAGAAACATAATATTATCCAAGAAACATAATATAGGGACTACTGGGGGTTCAAGGGGGCGCTGCCCTCTCGCGGGGTTAAGGGGCAGCGCCCTTGCGGGGGTTTTCGGCGCTGCCCCCGGAACAAAATTTATTTGTAAGAGGAATTTTGAAGTTCGTTTGTATGAAAATTGCGGAGCGGTACCGAGCTGTACCGAGCGGTATAGAGCATGTAACTAGTAGTATCGAGCATGTACCGAGCATTTACATAGCGGTACCAAGCGGTATCATGCATGTACTTAGCGATACCGAATGTGTACCTAGTACCGAGCTGTACCGAGCGGTACAAAGCATGTAACTAGCGGTATCGAGCATATATCGAGCATTTACATAGTGGTACTGAGCGGTGTCCTACTTGTACCGAGCTGTACCGAGCGGTACAGAGCATGTAACTAGCGGTACCGAGCATTTACATAGCGGTACCGAGCATTTACTTAGCGGTACCGAGCATGTACCTAGCGGTACCGAGCATACCTGTTAAGTTGTAAATTCTTGCAAGAAACGTACAAAATAACAGAGCTGTGCGGAACAGACGGAGGTTGCAAATCGGAGTTAGCTTGTAAGATTTTTTATTGGAACAGACAAAGGAGGGGCGGATTTGGCAGAAGCACTACTTTGCGGGACGATTCGGCGAAAACAACGACTTCAACTTCGGGATAGATTCGGTTGGATTCGGCGGAAGCAGCGAATGCAGCAAACAGAAAACATAAAACCTTCGACTTCAGGATAGATTCAGCGACCTCGACTTAGGGACTGCGGTATGTGTTCGGCGGATGCAGCAAACAGAAAATCTTTCGTGAAATTAGGGTAATGAATAGTCGTTTATCTTAAAATATAGATATACTTTTAAATATAAAAAATATTCATAAGTATACTGAAATTTAAAAACAATTTGGCGCGCTATTTTGCGCCGTGCGCAATGCGCCATGGCTCACATGTGGCACAAATAGCGCGCGCTATTTTAAACACATGCGCCTCGCCATGAACATGGCGCCGTAGGTGCTCCGTGCGCCATGGCGCGCGCTATTTTGCGCCATTGACAGCTATGGTCGAGAATATCATTAGACATTTTGATGAGGTCATCGATAGGAGATTTCGGCGCGTCTATCAGAGACGACCACGGAGATCGACGGCCATGATTGCGAGCCTATTGATTTTATTGATTTACTTGTACCATTAGTTTTTATATTATGCTTTTATTTTCGTAGTTTCCCATTTTACCCCTGAGGGTAGTAGTTGCTTTTGTAGCCCCAAAGGGGCATTTTAGACTTTTGCACTTTATTTTCTTTGGAGCCTATTTATATGGTCATTGTATCTTGTATGAGGATTATTGATGATTGAAATGAAATTCCCCTTGTTTGTTCTCTTTGTGAGCTCAATAACGTAGAGATATCTTAGTGAGTTCTCGTGTGTTCTCTTTGTGAGTTCACTTGAAAGCTATCCAAGGTTGGAGTCCGCGAATCTTCATCTCCATCATAGAAGATTTCAAAGGAAGAAGAGAGGGTAGAAGAAGGCCGAAACCCCCCCCCCCCCCCCCCCCCCCTTGCTGCCGCCGCTCCTAGCCCCGCACGCCAATCACCCCAATTGCACCAGCCGGCCCCCCCTTGCCGCCGGCCTCCTCCCTTCCACCTCCACCCGGCCACTTCCTCTTCCAGCCCGTCCTCCCCCTCCTTCACAAATCCTGATTTCCAAATTGCAATCTCCCTCCAAATTGTTGAGATCCAATTTTGGAAAGTTTTGGAATAAATCCCAATTTTAAATTTTATTGGAAATTTATTTCAGAAATTTTAAATCTAAGTCTAAGTTTGGCAACCCAATTTCCCTCCTTAAATCACTCCCTCTCTCTCCAGCATTGCTGCCGGCCTCAATAATGGGAGTTCCCATTGATTAGGCAATCAATTTCCCTCCCATCCTCTTGATTTATTTGATATTCAAATCAAGCCTAATTGGCCTCCCCTCCACGTCATACACAAATGAAACTGAAGATTATTTCAGTTTTTATTTTTTTCAAAACCTGCTCCTATTTTCCTCTACCGCCGGCTCCCGTTAATATTCCCCATAATTGAAATTTCAATTAATGCCTTAATTACATTAATTGCAATTTCAAAATCCCTAAACTTTCCCTCATAATATTCCAAAACTGAAAAAAAATTTCAGTTGTGCACACCTAGCCCGCCCCTCTCCTCCTTGCTCTACCACCGGCCTACCTTCTCCCTTAGCCAAGCCGCCCCTCCTCCTTGGAAGATCTTGCTTGCGACGACCATCCGGATCCACTCCAAGGATGCATGGACGAACCCGAATGGAACTACGGGTTTGAATACGACCGCAACGGAAGAGTCAACATCTTGCGATCACAATTCTTTGACGTCGGATTTGACTTCGATGATACCGTCGAAGAATACTTGGACCGAATATTGCCGACGCTTGTAGACTCCATTGACGAACACTTCTCCGTCTACACTTGGATTATCAAAGGTCGATCTACCGTGTGATAACCGGTTCTTCCGGCCGGTTCAACTGAACCGGCCGGCCCGCCTTTTAAATCCCGCGAACAGAAGCCGTTCGCGAAAGGGAGCAGTTCGCGAAACAGAGAGGGGCGCGCGACGGGCGTTCGTGCGAGAGAGCGAGGTGAGTTTCGTTTTTTTTCTAATTTTAGCACACGATTGTTTTTAATGATAGGAAATAGTGATTCCTTTTCATTCTTATCATTATCAAAGTGTTATTTTGGGAGAGATTGGAAGAACGAAAGAAACGGTCGAGAGAAAGAAGGAGAAAGGTTTGTAGAATTTTCTTCCAAATTTTTTTTGTATAAATTTCTCTCGTTTACTTCATTTAAAGTGAACAATACATTTCTTAAAGGTAGAGGAAGAGAATTGAAGCAAGAGAGAGAATTTTGGAAGGGGAAGAAGGATTTTTGGGAGATTTGTAAAATCCTATTGTAAGAAATTTCTATCATGAATCTATTCTTGAGTTTTATTTGATAAAGCAAATTCATGAAAACTTTATTTCTTGATGATAGAGATTTGGAGAGAGGTTCGAGGTATCACCCTTCGTCGAAGGCCTGAAAAGTTCAAAGTGGGTAATTATGATTATGAAATTCAAAATTTAGCATTTTCTTTTAGTACGATAAAATAGTCTGTTTTACAATATTACTTTCAAAGTTTTATCTTAAAGACTACTACATATGAAGGGTTGAAAGATTAAATGCCTAATGATTGTAAGTATTATTCTGTTAAGAAATAAATGAATTGAATAATGAAAAGAAAATACCGTATGTATTAAGGAGATATTGAAAAGAAACGACATATGAAATAGAATGAAATTGTTATGATAAATGTAAAATAAAGGACAAAGGATATATATGAATAATTCAGGAATTCACCCCCTTATGGTACTGGCTGGGGACGCCGTACTCGTGCACGAAAAAAGAAAAGGAAAAGGTTATGGAAAAAGGAAAAGGCTATGGAAATGGAAAAGGTAATCAAATGGAAAAGGTTGTACCTTAGGGTACTTTGAGACGGTGCTCCTGTGCAAAGCAAATAGAAAGAAAAGAAATATGAATGAAATATTAAAGCTATAAAATGTTTTAATTTTTTGAAAGAAATTATCTAGAGATGTAAATTATTGGAAAGAATGAATTAATGCAAAGAAATAAAACAATGTCTATTAAAGAATAATAATGATTGTTAAATAGTTACCCACTGAGTTTACTTAGTAAACTCAAACCACGAGTTTAAATGTTTCAGGTAATTCTTAAGAAAAGAAATGACAGAAAGAGAAGAACATGTTTACAGAAGACGAGGTGCAAATGACAACAGGTAAAATAGATTTTTTTGTGTTTAGTGGCTCTTCAGTTTATTGTAAAAGTTTTGATGATGAGTTATTTTATACTTTTGGAAAATACTATCGTTCGACTTTTCGTACCCGCCTCGTTAGATCGAGCATCCGGGACGGGTCGTGACAAAAGTGGTATCAGAGCCAATCTAGATCTGAATCATATTGAAAGAGCCATTAGGATGATTATCAATGATTGAAAGTTTAATGTGAATTGAATATCTTATTGACAACAGGAATCAAGATAATCCTAGAGAAGAGGAAGTGGAAAGATCAGTGCCTAATGTTAATGTTAATCCTGATGCACTGGCACAAATGATGACAGCTGTGACTCAGCTGATTCAAGATTCAAGAAATCAACCATCGGGGAGTAGTAGTGGTGGTGGAATAGTTATGGATAAATATCTGAAATTATTTCAAGATATGAGACCACCATTATTCAAAGGAATAGAGGGACTAATAGAGGCTGAAAACTGGTTGCTGAGGATTGAAAAGATATTAGAAGGTATGAACTGTCCAGAAGAGAGAAAAGTTGCATTGGCAACCTTTGCACTAGAAGGAGAAGCTGAAAGGTGGTGGAGAGGACTGTATCAAGACAAATTTGAAGGAATACTTGGCATGCAAATCAAGTGGAATGACTTCACTCTGATATTCAGAGATTGGTTCGTACCTCTTACAGTGAGAAGATAGATGCAAGATAAATTTATGAGATTAGTACAAGGAGAAAGATCAGTGATGCAGTATGAGGCTGAATTTACCACCCTATTCAGATATGCTCCCCAGTTAATACAAACGGCAGAGGAAAAATGTCATAAATTTTTATCTGGACTGAAGGATGTAATTAGACAACCCCTGGTTCCTTTTGAAATTGAAGATTATGTGGTGCTAGTGGAAAAAGCTAGAAAGATAGAAGCAGACATGCAAAATACTCAAAGGAGACGTGATTTTCAGAAGAGGAAAAGTGGTGAAGTTATGGGAATTCCTCAGGATTCACATAGCAAGTTTATTTCACAAGGTGGAAAGTTTAATTGGAAAAAGACAAAGTCCAGTAGCAGTGACAGTTCAAGTGTGAACAGTTGTAGCAAATATGGAAGACAACATAAAGGAGAATGCTTATCTGGTACAAATACTTGCTTCTGGTGTCATCAACCAGGTCATATAGCTAAGAACTGTCCTACCCTGGGGCAAAGACCAGCAGGAGAGTCAAAGATGAATACTGGGTCTCAGAGGAATGTTGGAAGACCAAGAACAATGGAATCAGCTGCATCTACTCCAGGATCAAGTCAAAGTCGACAGAATACTCTGAGTAGAGTATATGCATTGACTCAGAAGGATGCTAAGGATTCACCTGAAGTGATTACAGGTGATAAAAATGAGAAGTAAATGAATGTGTATTATGAAAGTATTATTAAAAGAATGATGTGTGTTTATGACTTTCTTATGTAATTTTATAGGTATAATTATGATGCAAGGAAAGCCTGTACGGATTCTTTGATACAGGAGCTTCACACTCCTTCATTTCAGAAAAATGGTTAAAAGTGTTGGATTGAATGTTTGTGAAATCAATGTAATTTTGAAAGTTTTAATGCCAGATGGATCATTTATGAATGTAAATGGAGTATGTAAAGTAACTTTCAAATTAAATGAAAGAGAGTTTGAAGCTTCAATGAATGTTTTACCATTGCAAGAGTTTGATATGATATTGGGAATGGATTGGTTATCAAAGCATTTTGTTGTTATTGACTGCAACAAGAAAATTGTGAAGTTTAATTTTCCGGGAGAAAGAGAATTGAAATTCTATGGTGAGAGAGGAATTTCTTCAATGATAATCACTTATTTGAAAGCATACAAATTTGTATCCAAAGGATGTCAGTGTTTTCTTGCTCAAGTAAATGATACAAATAAGGAAGTTAAAGAGTTGAAAGATATACCTGTAATCAGAGAGTATCCAGAAGTGTTTTTAGATGATTTGCCAGGATTGCCACCAGAAAGAGAGATAGATTTCACTATTGAATTGATACCGGGTTCAAAACCAGTGGCAAGAACACCTTACAGAATGGCAGTCAAAGAGTTACAGGAGCTGAAAAGTCAGTTACAGGAATTGCTCGATAAGGGGTCATCAGGCCAAGTTCCTCACCATGGGGAGCTCCAGTACTGTTTGTAAAGAAGAAAGATGGGAGCTTCAGAATGTGCATAGATTACAGAGAATTGAATAAGCTTACTGTTAAGAATAAATATCCATTGCCCAGGATTGATGATCTTTTTGACCAACTGGAAGGGGCTACAGTTTTCTCTAAAATTGATTTGAGATCTGGATATCATCAACTACGGATTAAGGAGGAAGATATAGCAAAGACAGCTTTCAGAACCAGATATGGCCACTACGAGTTTATAGTAATGTCATTTGGAGTGACAAATGCACCAGCTGTGTTTATGGATTTGATGAACAGAATTTTTAAACCATTTTTGGACATATCTGTGATTGTATTTATTGATGACATTCTGATTTATTCAAGAGATGAAGAAAGCCACTCCAGTCATCTGCAAGCAGTGTTGCAAACATTAAAGGAGAACAAGTTATATGCCAAATTTTCAAAATGTGAATTTTGGCTGAGCAGTGTAAACTTTCTGGGGCATGTGATTAGTGGAGAAGGAATTTCAGTTGATCAAAATAAAATTCAAGCTATATCAGATTGGCCAAGGCCAACGACTGTTTCAGAGGTGAGGAGTTTTCTTGGACTTGCTGGTTATTACAGGAGATTTGTAGAGGGGTTCTCACAGATAGCAGTGCCATTATCCAGATTAACCCAGAAAGCAGTAAAATTTGAATGGAGTGATCAGTGTGAAGGAGCTTTCCAAAAGTTGAAGAATTGCCTAGTGACTGGCCCAATTTTGACAATTCCATCAGGTTCAGAAGGTTTCAAATTTTCTGTGATGCTTCATTGAGAGGACTTGGATGTGTATTGATGCAGTATGGGAGAGTGGTGGCCTATGCTTCAAGGCAACTGAAAATTCATGAAAAGAACTATCATACTCATGATTTAGAATTGGCAGCTGTGATTTTTGCACTCAAAATATGGAGACATTACCTGTATGGGGTCAAATATGAAGTGTTTACAGATCATAAAAGCCTCAAATACATTTTCAATCAAAAAAAGCTTAATTTGAGACAGAGAAGGTGGTTAGAGCTCATTAAAGATTATGATTTGGACATACAGTACCATCCTGGAAAGGCAAATGTGGTTGCAGATGCACTTAGTAGAAAAACATTTGGAAATGCAAATTGGCTAATAACCCAACAGGAACAGATTATCAGAGATTTGATGGAAAAGTTAGAGATTTCAGTAGTCAATCTGAAGGAGACAAAAGATATGATGTTGAATCAACTGATGATCCAATCTACCTTGAAAGATAGAGTGCTCAATTCATTATCTCAAGATGAAAAATTTCAGGCCATCATACAGAAAGTACAAGCAGGACAATTAGAGAACTTTGTTATTGATGGAGAATGGTTATTAAAGTATAAAGGCAGGATTTGTATTCTAAATGCTGGAAGATTAAGAGAAGAGATACTGCAGGAAGCTCATCTCTCAACTTATGAAATTCACCCAGGCAGTACAAAAATGTATCAGGAACTCAGAGGTTTATTTTGGTGGCCAGGATTAAAGAGAAGTGTTGCAGAATTTGTAGCAAAATGCATTCCCTTTCAAATGATCAAAGCAGAACATCAAAGGCCAAGTGGACAACTGCAACCCCTACCTATACCTGAGTGGAAATGGGAAGACATTGCGATGGATTTTGTAGTTGGATTACCTAGGTCAAGGCAGAGTCGAGATGCAATATGGGTTATTATTGACAGATTAACCAAATCAGCTCACTTCTTACCAATCAAGCAAACAGATTCAGTGGAAAAGTTGGCAAAGCTATATATTGATGAAATTGTGAGATTGCATGGGATTCCAAAATCTATAGTTTCAGATAGAGATGCCCGTTTTACTTCTAAATTGTGGAAGAAAATTCAAGAAGCTTTGGGTACACGATTGACTTTCAGTACAGCATTTCATCCACAGACAGATGGGCAATCAGAAAGAACAATTCAAACTTTGGAGGATTTAATGCGACTATGTGTATTAGATTTTGGAGGAAATTGGGAGACTCAAATACCATTAATTGAATTTGCTTACAACAACAGTTTTCAAGCTAGTATTGGAATGGCACCATATGAAGCCCTTTATGGAAGAAAGTGCAGAACACGCTTGTGTTGGGTAGAAACTGGTGAAAGAAAGATAATTGGAACTGAAATGATAGATGAGGCTACTAGCAAAATCAGATTGATCAGAGATAGATTAAAGGCAGTTCAAGACAGGCAACGGAAATATTATGATGCTAAGCACCGACCAGTGGAATTCGAAGTTGGAGAGTTTGTTTTCTTAAAAGTTAGCCCAATGAAAGGTGTTCAAAGGTTTGGAAAGACAGGGAAGTTGAGCCCAAGATTCATAGGTCCCTATGAAATTATTGAAAAGATTGGGAATATGGCATATAGATTAGATCTACCAGCACACATGCAAGGAATTCATAATGTGTTTCACATATCCGTACTTCGGAAGTATGTCTCAGATGATTCTAAAAGAATACAGTCAAAATCCATTAACTTGCAGCCTGATTTGAAATATATAGAAGAACCAGAAAGGATACTGGATTATGATGTAAAGCAACTGAGGCATAAAGCAATTCCTTTTGTGAAGATTTTATGGAAACATGGATTAGAAAGAGATGCCACCTGGGAGCGAGAAGCTGAAATGAGGAGTCAATATCCTCATCTTTTTAACTAAGGTATGTTCATTATACTTGTTTAATTTTGAGGACGAAATTTTTTAAGGAAGGGAGATTGTGATAACCGGTTCTTCCGGCCGGTTCAACTGAACCGGCCGGCCCGCCTTTTAAATCCCGCGAACAGAAGCCGTTCGCGAAAGGGAGCAGTTCGCGAAACAGAGAGGGGCGCGCGACGGGCGTTCGTGCGGGAGAGCGAGGTGAGTTTCGTTTTTTTCTAATTTTAGCACACGATTGTTTTTAATGATAGGAAATAGTGATTCCTTTTCATTCTTATCATTATCAAAGTGTTATTTTGGGAGAGATTGGAAGAACGAAAGAAACGGTCGAGAGAAAGAAGGAGAAAGGTTTGTAGAATTTTCTTCCAGATTTTTTTTGTATAAATTTCTCTCGTTTACTTCATTTAAAGTGAACAATACATTTCTTAAAGGTAGAGGAAGAGAATTGAAGCAAGAGAGAGAATTTTGGAAGGGGAAGAAGGATTTTTGGGAGATTTGTAAAATCCCATTGTAAGAAATTTCTATCATGAATCTATTCTTGAGTTTTATTTGATAAAGCAAATTCATGAAAACTTTATTTCTTGATGATAGAGATTTGGAGAGAGGTTCGAGGTATCACCCTTCGTCGAAGGACTGAAAAGTTCAAAGTGGGTAATTATGATTATGAAATTCAAAATTTAGCATTTTCTTTTAGTACGATAAAATAGTCTGTTTTACAATATTACTTTCAAAGTTTTATCTTAAAGACTACTACATATGAAGGGTTGAAAGATTAAATGCCTAATGATTGTAAGTATTATTCTGTTAAGAAATAAATGAATTGAATAATGAAAAGAAAATACCGTATGTATTAAGGAGATATTGAAAAGAAACGACATATGAAATAGAATGAAATTGTTATGATAAATGTAAAAGAAAGGACAAAGGATATATATGAATAATTCAGGAGTTCACCCCCTTATGGTACTGGCTGGGGACGCCGTACTTGTGCACGAAAAAGGAAAAGGAAAAGGTTATGGAAAAAGGAAAAGGCTATGGAAATGGAAAAGGTAATCAAATGGAAAAGGTTGTACCTTAGGGTACTTTGAGACGGTGCTCCTGTGCAAAGCAAATAGAAAGAAAAGAAATATGAATGAAATATTAAAGCTATAAAATGTTTTAATTTGTTTTGAAAGAAATTATCTAGAGATGTAAATTATTGGAAAGAATGAATTAATGCAAAGAAATAAAACGATGTCTATTAAAGAATAATAATGATTATTAAATAGTTACCCACTGAGTTTACTTAGTAAACTCAAACCACGAGTTTAAATGTTTCAGGTAATTCTTAAGAAAAGAAATGGCAGAAAGAGAAGAACATGTTTACAGAAGACGAGGTGCAAATGACAACAGGTAAAATAGATTTTTTTGTGTTTAGTGGCTCTTCAGTTTATTGTAAAAGTTTTGATGATGAGTTATTTTATACTTTTGGAAAATACTATCGTCCGACTTTTCGTACCCGCCTCGTTAGATCGAGCATCCGGGACGGGTCGTGACATACCGTGCCTCCTCCGCCTCCGAGATCCTCTTCCACGGCAACGTTCCTTGGTGCTTCCATCTTAGTGGCAACCTCCATGCTAGTTTGGACAATCTTCCGTCGTTCAACTTAGTCTCCGTAGGAAGAGAGAGTTAAAGATCTCAAGGTGAACAACTTTGTATTAATTGTGGGATTTCTATTTACTAGCCTTTGTTTTATTTTTCCTTCGCATTTGCTTAAAGAGTTTAGTTCTCTTGTCGTAGTTTCTTTGCCTAGCAAATTGAACACCGCGAATTACTTATAATTGACTTAACTTTGACGCATGATTAGATAATTTGTGGAGCTAAAATTTAATTCTCTTTTAAATTCTTGTGCAACTCCCCATTGCATCACATCACATTTATTCTCATTCTATCTCTTGCCAGTGGACATGACACATGTCCTCTAATAAGTGGTTTTGCTGCCAAATGACACTACTAGTAAATGGTTATGACCGGGTGATTTTGCCGCCAATTGGCACCATTATATTATGGTCATGGTCAGAGCTCATATATTTCCCAACGGTGCTAAATTATTGAGTAATGAATCAATAGGATATAACTGACAGGGCAAAAAACCCTCTGCTAACTGAGGTGACTTCAAATTTGTCCCCTTTAGCAAATATCCATCACAGATCTACAAGGTACCCTTCGATGAAGTAACCCATGATTGCTGACAAGGAACTTTCTTTCAAGTTGGGTTGACTACCTCCTCTGATAAGTAGACCAGGGATCATCATGACCCGGTATGATGGAACCATGGGATCTTGATCGGGTTCATCATTATTCCCCTCATCATCCGCTTTAAGTGCGAGGAGGTAAATTTTCAATTTTAAATATTAAATTTTTAGATACCAAATCATGCTGCTACTATACACTGGCTACTACGTATTTGTTTGACTATAGGAGCTTGCGCCTATAGGAAACCTGAATTGAGATTATGAAGTCCTTGCAAAATGAGGGCGAAATCTCTGGGTAATGTCTTATTCACAATCCAGTCTGCCTTTTGAAAAATTTCCTAGGAACATACTCTTTAAAACTCTCCTAGACGATCAAAAAGAAAGAAAGGGGCTGCGGAGAGGCCAGGGCGTGAATTTTCGGAGCCCACTAGGAAAATTGTGATACTGTGGAAAAGAAAGGCTAAATGATATCCTAAACAAAAATCAAAAGAGTTGCTTAATATGTTTTTCAAACTGCAATTTAAACATGCAAAAGGTCTCACATTTTTCTTTTCCACATATGTTTTTCAAACTGCAATGCAAACAGGCAAAGGTCTGCAAGAAAGGAATTAAATTTATAAATTAAAGTATTGAGAACAAAGTAATTGTGGGAAAATCATGATGCTGTGGAAAAGAAAGGCTAAATGATATCCGAAAAGAAAACCAAAAGAGTCTTAATACGTTGATCAAGTTTTCTTTCTCCTTCTGCAAATTAAGGATGAAAAATTATAGATCCTTTCGATGATTTCTATCTTTAGATGCTATCCTTGCTTCATGTATTTCAACCAGCTAAATATTAAATCTTGTAGTGGTTCATGATTGAAATTCTAGGTATATTTTATTCTTCTGTGAATAACAAAACAAATATACGTTCTACTTTCCTTTTTCAGTCTGGTAGAGTTACTAGAAAATATAATTTATCCATTAATTTGTATCTACTTTTGATGATCACATATTTATATTTACCATGATTGCAATGTTGACCGTATGCAATTTCATCATTTGTTTTTTTAGGATGGATTCTTTGAGTTTCTCAGACAAATTGATTGTTCAGATGTTGAAGTTTATGCCATTCCTGAAGGTTCTGTTGTCTTTCCTAAGGTGCCACTAATGAGAGTTGAAGGACCTGTTGCAGTGAGTATCATTAGATAACATACTTTTGGAATGTCATCCGTTAATGGTTTTGATTGTTCTACTTATTTCTGTGTTGAATTTGACGTTGACTTAGTTAACTCCTAATAAATTGCGAGTTTCACGTTTTTGATAGCAGTTCAGAGAGAATAATATGCTATATTTTCTGTAGGTCGTACAACTGCTTGAAACTCCATTTGTAAATCTTGTCAATTTTGCCTCATTGGTTGCTACCAATGCAGCTAGGCATCGTCTTGTTGCAGGAAATTCTAAAACTCTGCTTGAATTTGGTTTAAGGCGTGCACAGGTGCTGCTAAATTTCTTTGTCCTTGTCTTTATTACTGTGTATTTGCTGTCATTTCTAGAATACATTGACATATTTCTTTTATTTAGGGTCCTGATGGTGGAGTGAGTGCCTCTAAATATTGTTATATTGGTGGTTTTGATGCAACAAGGTATTTTGTCACCACCATCTTATAGAATTTTTCCTTAAATTTAAGAGGCTTTATTCTTAGAGGCAGGATATGAAATGAGCATATACATGAAAAGGTTGGAATAGCTCTAGTGGCAGATAAGAATAGGGAGAGTCGCCTTAGATGGTTTGGTCACATAAAATGGAGGTCTTCCGATGACTTGGTTAGGAGAGTAGATGTATTAGATTTGACTTATATTAAAAAAGATAGAAGTAGACCTATAAAGATTTGGTTAGAAAAAATTAGAAATAACCTTTCTTTATTAGATTTAAATGAGAATTGGACTCTTAACAGATCATAATGG
Organism: Dendrobium huoshanense; assembly: GCA_016618105.1. NCBI lineage: Eukaryota > Viridiplantae > Streptophyta > Magnoliopsida > Asparagales > Orchidaceae > Dendrobium > Dendrobium huoshanense. Next base: position 27,245,035 of record CM028346.1, on the reverse strand, counting down.
AGAAAATATTCATATAGCCGACCCCATATTGTGGGATAAAGGCTTGATGATGCTGTAAGGTATTTAGCCACAATAGTAACCTACAAATTTTATGGTTGCAAATTTTTATTATTTTTTAAAGTTATGGCCTTATGGGTATATTGATTTTTATATAGTCCGTGTTAAGAAAAAATTAACGTAATGCCATCGTCTATGTTTTGTTGTTGCAGCATTATTGACAAGGTAAAAGGAATATTTAACTTGTGTTAAGGTCTATTCTTATAGAAATGTATTTTCTATTATGTCATTATCATTTTTTTGTAGTACAAAAATCTGAAGTAGCACTATGAAGTTGAATGCGTTGCAATAGAGTGTTGCAAATTCTTGAATATATGGGAACCTAGCACTGCATGCAATATGAGTTCAGTTTGTCTACCAGATTCGAGTCTACTACCTCCATTATTAGTATCAATAAGCTTAATACCACATTGTTGGTTTAATTGATTCTATTTGATTTTAAACCTCTATTGTGTTCCAAATGAAGGAAAAATGCTTTGTTAGTATCTTTATACAATCAATATGTGGTCATGCACTCCCACTGAATATCTCGAGCATTTTTGCCTTTTTTAATCGTTGATTGTAGTGCATATGAAAACTCTTCTTTTAATTTTCATTTATCAACAGCAATGTTGCAGCCGGAAAATTGTTTGGCATACCACTTCGTGGGACACATTCACATGCATTTGTTAGTTCGTTCACGGTGCGTAATTTCCATTGTTATATGTTGAAGTATTGTTATCCTTTTTGTTTTGCCATAAAAAATTTTATTTCTCAATTTTTTGCTTGTTTTAAAATTTTCCTGACAGAATATTAAATATACACTTTGTTTAGGCTTTTCTACTACCCTACTGTTTTATATAATTTTATGATAATTAATTAGTGATTTTCTTTCTGGGTGCAAAACTTCAAGCAGATTTAAATGCTTTGTCTATATTTCGATAATATAGTTCTGTGCTGTTTATGGAGAAAAACCCTTCAGAGTTAAAAGTTTTTAGCCGAGGGGAGAAGGGGGAGGGTGGTTGTTTAGGGAAGTTCAGTTCACGGGGATTTGAAAATCTCTTTTTGTGGTGAAAAAAAAAAAAAGTTCATGGGGATTTTATGCAAAGAACTGATTCATTGTTGTAGGTGTTTGAAATCCCTGCGATTGAGGGGACTGGGAAGGGAATTTTCAATATAATAATGCTGATTGATGAGAACATCAAATTCTTAAGTTACATGTTTTGAGGAGATTGCAGGGATTGAAATAATTTGGTTTGCTTCCATAACAAAACATTCTTATCTGGAGCTGCTTTACCTACACTAGGGAAGCCAGACTGCCCAAGGAAGGTTGAGGTAACATGCACGGAGATGTTCTTGTTATACTATTATGGTTTTCTCAATATTGCAAGTTCTAATGACCCAAACGACTTGAAGAAATTTAGAAGAAAGTAATTTGAACAGAGAAGGATGAAAGGTCTCTATGGATTGGTGAAGAGTAACTTTTCCTTGCTGCTTGACTTGCACTTTACTTTAGCCAACTGAGGGGTGATATCGATATCAAATAAAAAAAAAAAAAGAAGGAAGGCATTAGGAAGGAAACTGGGGAAAGTGATCCTTGTTTTGGACATCTTTTATTTTCATTTTGTCTATTTTTCTCTTTTATTGTGTACCTTTCTTATATTTTCGAGAGGAATTGAATTGTGGCAGGAGAATACATCTTTTATTTTCATTTTGTCTATTTTTCTCTTTTATTGTGTTCCTTTCTTACATTTTCGAGAGGAATTGAATTGTGGTAGAAGAATTAGAGGGAAATCCAAAACTAATATAGAAGTTTATGAATTAAATTAGTTAAAGCATCATAATAAAAGCCAGGTTCAAACTTTGATGAGATTACCTAGTGAATAATTTCTTAATTATTATTCTTATTAAAAGAAAACGGTACTATCTATGATGCACTGACACTTTTCCTCAAAGAGGCGTGTAGTGTCTGACACTCCTCCGACACTTGTCGGACACGCCGAAAACGTGTCTGATTAAAAGAATATTAAATACAAATTGGACATGCGTATCTTAAATATTTTATGAATTTTTAAAAATATAATTTCTTGTAATTAAAATTTTTTCTTTATTTAAAATATAAAAATTAAATTTCTTATTTCCTATCTACAGCACCAAATCAATCGTCTGCACTTAATACCCCATTCATAGAATATTCTTATTTTCATTCTCTTTGGGACTGAAGGTATTTTCATCTCCCCTCTCGATGACTGATAAACAGCATCGAAGCCCGACTCTCGACATCCTAATATTAATCATTTTAAGGACAAATTCTAGTTAAATGACTTATTATTTCTAAACTATTTTTAAAATTATACTTATTTAATTTTCTACGCAATTTTTAAAATATAAAAACTATAATAAATCCAACCCGTGTCCATGTCCTATATTTTTAATAATTAACGTGCCCCGTGTCCGTGTCCGTGTTGTATCTGTGTCGCTGTGTTTGTGTTTGTGCATCATATGGTACTATATATATATACTAAAAAGTGTTTAATAAAAGAAATAACTAACTAGCTTAATTCTTTACTAAAATTTAGAAAATAGAATTATAAGAGAATAATTCTTTCTTAAAAATTAGAAAATAAAATCATAGGAGAAGATCACATTTGATCTCTCCTTTTATTCCTAAAAATACTTTCCTAAAATAAATTTCTTAACTTTGACTTTCAAATATTCAACACTCCCCCTCAAGTTGGAGAATATATATCATATAATTCAAACATGAAAATTAAGTCTTCCAAGTTAGTTCTAGGTAGAGCTTTGGTGAAGATATTCGCAGTTTGTTGCTTGGTAGGGATATATTTCAATTTAACAATCTCACTAATCACCTTCTTTGTGATGAAGTATCTATCAATTTCAACATGCTTAGTCCTGTCATGATGCATGAGATTCTTATCTACGCTGATAGTTGGTTGATTATTATATATCATCATAATAGAAGATGAACTCATTTGTTCTAGTTTACTAAGAACCCTTTTTATCCAAATCCTTTTACAAATTCCTTATGCAATGCTTTGTACTCAACTTCTGCACTACTTCTAACAACCATTGATTGCTTCTTACTCCTCTAGGTAACAAGATTACCCCAAACAAAGCAGTACCCTGAAGTTGACCGTCTGTCAATAATTTCCTTTGCAATATGCATATGAATACACTTTTGTATCACGATTCTTTGTCTTTGCTGAAGAATAGGCCTTTCCTTGTTGAATCATCTTCAAGTATCCCAGAATCATGTAGATTGCTTCCATGTGTTCACGAAGAATATGTCTTTTTCTAGTGTCATCTTTAAGTATTTAAGAATCCTGTGGACTGATTCTGTGTTGATCTGTAGGATTGTGCATAAATTGACTTACAACATTTACTGCAAACCAATATCTGGTTGAGTGTGTAAAAGATAGATTAGACATCCAGTAAGTCTTTGATATCTCCTACTATTGTTGACGTATATTTTCGTGTCGACCTAAGCCCGATTCGAGCTCGATTGGGCTTGATCATGCTCGATCAACTCGATCGAGCACCGTTGAACACAAATTGACCCAAATTGAGTTTTAATTTAATAAATTAAAATCAATTTTATCAAATTAAAATCAAATCGATCCAAATCGAACTCAATATCGCCTCGTCTAGGCTCGTCGAACTAATTTCGATATAATTCGGTGCCGATTCAAGTCCAATTTCACTAAATTGGCTTGCTTGAACACAATTGGACCCAAGTCGACTCAAATCAGTTCTAGTCAAGTCCAATTTGAGTTCAATTTCAGCCTTAATTAATAAATTTGAGCTCATTTGACTTCCCAAGTGTTGCCATTATTTTATGTTGACCTAATTCCGATCGAGTCGATTCGAACTCGACTGGTCTCGATTGCACTCGATCAATTCGATTGAATGCCGTCGAAGCAAAATTGACCCAAATTAAACATCAATTTAATTATTTTAAATTAAATTAAAATCAAATCAATCCAAATTGAACCCAATCGAGCCTTGTCGAGCCAAATTCGACGCAATTCGACACCGATTCAAGTTTAATTTCACAAAATTAACTTGATCGGACCCTCCGTCACTCATCGGGAGAACCAAAGAATTTGCCATTTGCTGTATTGCCTCCTTAGACGCTGTTAAGCGTAACCTTCTGTTCCTATTCCTCCGGACCCTTCTCCCAAGGCCGGAGGTGGAAGAAGACGCTACATCAAGACCAACTGACTGAACAGGAGGGACAAGAACTACTATAGAGGGGAGTGCCAGGATCTGCCTAATAGTCTCAGGGTGAGAAAGCCAGGAAAAAACAGAAACCCGGCGAGTGGAAGAATGTAAAGGAAGCTCAACCTGGGCGCCCTCTTCCTTGAAGAGGAAGGAGGGGGAACCCGAGCGCGAGCATCCTCTTCTGGGGCAGCAGGAAGAGGAAATATCGGCTGCCAGTGCTGAGGGATCGAAGCCATCCGAACGACAGGTATTATATGCGTTGGCTACCTGATCACTGGTCTAGGAAACTGAACAGGAAATGGTGCAGGTATTGGCTGCCTAGCCACGGAGTGCACTGGTTGTGCACGGACTGGAACAAGATGAACATGGGCCCGGACGGAACACTGAGTAGCTGGGCACCCAAAGGGGCGCATGGATGCGTAGCCTCTCCTCTGTGGGGGAACAAAGGCGGCAGCAGCGGAGGGTGTCGACCCGCCAAGAGTGACGTATGCTGAGTTAGTAAATAAACCAAAAGTGATTCCCCCACGCGTAAAAAGGCTCGGCAGTAGGGACTCCGGAAGTGTCTTCTCGCGAATCCATGTCGAAAGAGAAAGTAACAAAAGGACCGGAGTAAGCCATAGCAAAGTCTGCTGAAATTGAACCAATTAGCACAAGATAAAACAACGAGGAGGAATGAGGGAAGAGTAGGTGGAATAGCCTAAAAGGCTAAGAAAGAAGAACTTAACTAAGGTGCACCAAATCCAGAGTTGATGTAGGCAAAGGAGGGTTTTAGAAATGAAAATTTGTGGAATGTAAAAACTTGCAGGTTTCTTCTTGGAAAAGCTTGCGAGCTTGTTCCATTTCTCTTCCCTTTCTTATACGATTTCGTCTCGGACTTATCTAATTCTTCTCTTCGCAAGTGTCCACCTCATTTGTATCTTTCTTCTCAATCAAGGAGATTCTACCTATCCTGAATTTGATGCAAATGGAATTTTGCAAAAACTAAAAGAATTCCTTTCTTACAACATAGATTAACAAAGACACTAAGATTGCAAATTAAAGAGACACGACTTCAACTACAAATGACAAACATAAACCATAAAAGATATATATATTTTAGAGAAGAATGATACATGTGGAGTGAAAACTGTGGATAGAGAAGAAGGGATTAGAAGACCGAGATGAATTTTAAGAGAAGGGGAAAGAAGACCATACCTCGCAAGCTTTTCCAAGAAGAAACTCATAGGTTTTTGGCTCCAAAAATCCTCACATATCATCCTCTTTTTAAGCTTCAAATCATCCCCAATTCATAGGTGAAAAGAGGTAGCCAAACAACCACAATTTCCTCCAGCCAAACTAACCCAAAAAGGGGAGCCAAAAGACCAACAGGCGCTGCCAGGAACAACATCCGAAGGGACCACACGGGGGAGTTGAAAAGGCAACCATGGGGAACAACAAAAGCCAACCACAGGATAGGAACTAGCCACGGGACAGGAGCCAGTGGAGGAATCGAAAGGCTAGCAAAGAGGGGAGGGCAAGGGGGCATGAACCTAGATATGTATTAATTAAGTAATAATGAGCTGATTTTAGTAGAGGATATAGCAGCTCATCAAAGGGGACAGCCCGCCAAAGGGGACAGCCCAAACCGAACTAACCAAAATCAAATCAACCCAAAACAAAACAAGGAACATCTATTACCCCCCTTTTGCCTACATTAAGAGTACACACAATAAGAGAATAATATAGAATCTAAAGATATATAGAAACCTGTCGCACCATGGTCACCAGAAATCTATAGGTCTCCGAAAAGATTCTGCTCAGCGGGGAACAGAATGCAAAGAGTACAATCGTACTGTCCCATAGGACAAAACGGTCATAGGCCTTTACACTATGCAAGCAGGCCAATCAAAGAACAGATGGAGTCATACATTCGATTAGCCATGGAGGATAGCGGCTGTAACTTATACATCTTGATGGATAATAACATGTTCCCCCATCCAATACATTAACTCGAATTGGATTTATTTGATGTGGATTCATTTTCCCATAGGCGCAAGCCCCCATGGTTAATTACATTTTAGGCATCGACCTAAGAAAACTCTTGATTAAGGATGCTATATTATTCTCTCCAGGGATTTGGCGCATAGAGAATTTCTAGGCTCTCTTAATCCAAAAGAAGACTGGCTCAACTGGCTATTTCAGCATACGTGGATCATATAAGCATTCAGCCGATCAAAATAAGAGAAATTAGAAGATAAGTCATTTCAGACCACATGCGAGAGGGAAAGATTGAAGCGACACCATCAAAGTGACGCAGATGAGTATGATTTATAGCCTCAAAAGAAAGGAGGGCTTATCCATCAATAAGTTATGGAACAATATACTAATACCGCCAGCTATTGATCCTAAATCTACAAAAGACATACTATAAACTCAGTACAGACGTCCACGACGTAGTTAATGCAAGACACCGCGAGGTAACTTATAATTTAAACCCCACTAGGGATTTAAGTGGCCCCAACCTGGATTTACCACCTTACTTGGAAATGGGTACCAGCTAAACTCCACATAGCGTATCAAATCCATGATATCTCGTCTTATGCAAATTCAAGAGTGGTGGGAGGCACAGAAAAGGAAATGGGCATTAGGCCTGACCATTAATGCTACTATGTTTTATGCAAGGTGTACTTTCCCTCTATATTATAAAAATAAAATCTATATATTTGGACTCAAGGTTATGCATGATATAGGTATTAAGTGAACAGGGCTTATTCATTATCATTTTAAAAGGCGACTCTTAAAGGTCTCATGCATTAATTTTGAGAAATTGATTGATTTTAAACCATATGTTTATTTTATCTTGCTTAAACAAATTTTAGCTTTATAGAAAATTTATCTTAAAGAGTAACATAAAAACTCCGTCCGCACCACCCTAAAACAAAATAGAGTAAGAAACCTAAGAAAAAACATGTAGTTCTAATGCGCAAACAAAGTAAATACATCATCACATCAAAAATATCAATCAAAGTGTCCAAAATCCGTGGCAAGCATCACTTATTATACAACTAAAAATGCTAAAAAATAGGGGTGGCCGGGCCCCACCGACAACAACTCGGATTCTATCCCTATGAAATGACGCAAATCTTAAAAATGAGGCAATTTTTTTGTCTTCATCTTGTTATCCTTTCATTGAGTTTCTTATTTCAAGCTCATCGTGGTACGTCATCTGATAGAATATCCAAATGAAAGGAAACTCCCTGTAAGGGAATTTATTTTCGCTTTGGATCCCTAATATCTCAAAAATATCTCATTTATAAGTTTTCACAACCTTTTGAACCAAAATATATTTTTAAAGAAGAAAATTAAATTAAACCCCTACAAAAATATATATTAGCACAATTTATAATCATAACAACAAAAGTGTGTGCAAAAAGTGTACCTAACTATCCCAAATTAGGTGAGAAGTTTAAGTTTCAAGATCAACTGATCAAGTTCTTATTATTTAATTTATTATCCATCAAATTCCTTTTTAAAGTATTTAGTCATTTATAGTGAATTAATTAACACTTAGTTTTAGGATTAAAATCGTAATTATTAAATTATTAAGAGGCTAAAGGCTTAGGCCATAACTTATACTAAGGTTATAAAGAATTGAGGGGCAAATGACTCATTCTCAATCCAACCCCTAATCAAGGCCAAAATGATTGTAAGGTGGCAAGGGTCGGTTAGTCATTCCCTTGGTAGTAATCTAAGATTCGAAGAATGGCTAATAGGTGACACCACTAAGATAAGCCTATTGCCCACCATAAAAAGAAAATCCTATGCTCCATATATCTAAGGTAAATTCAATTTTTAAAGGACTGACATGAGAATAAAAAGATTCCCTACCTATAGATATGCATATGTTTTAGCTGACCTATGGTTTAACAGCTGGGTATTCAAGGAAATTGACTCAGATTCCTATGGGTGGCTTTAAATTTTTAAAGAGAGTTATTTTATGTAGATTTTCATATTCTTTCCCCTTAACTTATGAGGTACGTGGCGTTGTCGCAGTGGGCTTGAAGAACCAGACATCCTTAGGACATTTAGACCCGTAGCTCAAGATAGTCTTGCCTATTTACCTCATGTATAATAAAGGGATGCTTACAAAGATTTACATAAATTCAATATGGGTTAGAACACTAAGGTATGACTCGAAGTTCATTTGCTTCTTTAATAAGTTTATTTATTTATTTAAAGCTAATGCATTTTTTTTAGTTCAAATTTAAGTTTTAATATCTTAGTGTTTTATTGAACATTAAAGAGTTGGTTGATAGGTTTTTAATAATTTTTAATTTAGTTTCACCTTGATTAATGTATATTATTGTTTGTGATTATATCATGAGTTGATCGGAGGTGTATTTTATATGTTTTAGGATTTCACTTGATTAGTTAATGTTTATTAAAGTTATATGTTGGTTAAGGGAGTTTTAGGGGTTTTAAGTTAATTGAAGAAATTTTTAAAATTGTTAGATTGATTAAAGGGTTTTAGGAGTTGTATAAATTTACATGAATTCAATTAGAGATTTAAAAATCTATTACACTTTTTTTAATCATTTTTTTTAATTCTTAGAATTTTAAGTTTAATATAAATTTCTTATATTTTTTTAATTCTTATAATTTTAAGATTCATTTTTCAATTTATTAAAAGTTTTAGATACATGTTTTTTAAGACATGATGTCCTAATTTAAAATCATGAAGCTAAATGATATATTTTTATTAAATAGAGATAATATAGAATATCCATTATTGATAATAGTGGAGTTGTTCAGCTCTTCTAGGTAGTATAGTCCAACTCTCTTATTTTCAAGTCCAATCTTCTTTCTCAATCCTTGTTCGTGAAATAAGCAACAAGTAGTGTTAAATAGGAATTGACAATTATGATTATTGATAAATTTTTGTATGGAGATTAGGTTTATAGATGATTGAGGTACGCGAATCACATTTTTAAGAGTGTTGACCTACGGATCAAAACAAAAAAAAGAACAAAAAAAAAAATTCAGCTAACCTCGTATCCCGTCAGATCCAAAAATCCCGCCAGAATTCCCGGTGGAAATCCTCGTATCTGTCGAAGACATCCGCGAATCCCGCTGAAATCGGCTCTGTCAAAATCCCGTGAAATCCTGCTCAAAATCGGGAGCTCGCCTCGATCTCTCTCCCATGAACATCGTTAAATACCGAACGATCGACGCCCGATCCCCACACACACGATTCCTCTCTGCTCCTGAACTCCTCTCCCACTCCCGACGCCTTCTTCCTCCTTCTCTTGCCCGAAGCCACCCATCGCCACTTCCGATCCAACTCCTCAAGCTCCCCGAGCTTCTCTTCTCTCGCAAACCTCACGACCAAACTCCTCCACCGACCCTTACTCTCGACCCGAGCTCATCAGATCCCGTCAACCTTGCGATCAAAATCTCTGTCCGAGCTCTCTCCCACGGCCCTTGTCTCCATCCCGATCCTTCTTTCGGTTCACAGAGAGAGAGAGAGAGAGAGAGAGAGAGAGAGAGAGAGAGAGAGAGAGAGAGAGTGCCGAACCTTACCTCCACCTAGCTCTCCCGCCTCCATAGCCAAAGCCTCCTTGCCCGATCTCTGCCTTGCACGATCCCGACCTAGCTCCGACCGATCCCGAGCCCTAGCCGCCTCCATCCAGCTTCACTCATACCGACGCCATTCCCTCCTGTCGGATCGGTTTTGATCGGAAGCACGAACAGGAGATCGCTGGCTGTGAGGGTAAACCTTCTCCCCTTCGCGTGCCTCCTTGGCCGATTCTCTAGAAATAGAGAATTGAACTCTCTGTTTAATTAAACAGAGGGTTTAATTCTCTGAATCGTGCTTAAATCCTATTTCAAAATGATCAAATCCTGTTTGATTAGCTTACTTAAAGTTGATTTTTATTTAATCACATTTAATTACTACTAATAGTAATTAATTATGATTAGTTAAATCAATTATAATTAGCTAATCATTCTAATTTATAATTAATTTTAAATTATGTATAATTAATTATGCTTTATTTTAAGTTAATTATAAATTAGATTTAATTAATCTATAATTAATTTAAAATTAGTTATAATTAATTATAAGTTAAAATATAATTAATTATAATTCTTTTTTTATTAATTATAAATTAAATCTAATTAATTTATAATTAACCTTGAATTAAATACAATTAGTTAAATGACTAATTATATTTGATTTATGATTAATTATAAATTAGATCCCATTTATTTGTAATTAATTTTAAATTAAATGTAATTAGTTATATCTATTATATATAACTAATTATGATTAATTTATAATAAATTATATATATTAAATGGATCTCTTCCTCCCACCTCAATCTTCGAGCCAACCCCGACGACCGCCAAGGTATAACACTCTAACCCTAAAACTCCGAGAACCCGTTTCAACGCATGCGTCGAGACAAAACGACCACCCATGCATGCTTTTCTTAGCGTGGTGGGAGGGAGTGCGTCCCGACGCTTGCGACGAAGCGGGTAATCACCGAATTCCTTCTTCGAAGTTCGTATCGCCTTGGAAACCCCGCCTATGCACGCTTTTCTTAGCGTGGTGGGAAGGGATCCCGGTGCGATGCGCGCGATGAAGCGGGGATACCCTTAAGTACCCGCTTGCGGGGAAATAACTGTTCTTGCAAAATATTTTCAAAAAAATAAAAAAAAAATACTTTTCTACAAACAAAAAAAATACCCATGCATGCTTTTCTTAGCGTGGTGGGGGATCAAAAAATATACGGCCACGGTGTCCTCGAAAGAGGGCACCTACCATGCACGCTTTTCTTAGCGTGGTGGGAAAGGCCCAGTTTTTCCGTCGTTTTCCCCTAAACGGGGGAGACGCCGGGAGGCTGTCGAAATTTGGATTGAAAATCCAAGGACTTAAACAATTTGGAGCATGGACTGGATTGAACTCAGAAGAACAATAAAGAACTTGTACTCAGACTTGAATCAACCTTGAACTATAAGGAACTCAAATCAAAACTAGAACTTGAAATGAACAAAGACATGACTTGGACATATAAACTCAAACAAAGATTTGAGTTGGATTACCGTGGACACTAAACTTGAACTTGATCTATGCATCAAGTGGACATGGCTTGAACTTGCAAAGTGAAATTAAACATGAACTCAAAGGACTACAGGGGACTCGAATGAAGGAAAGAGGATCTTCTTAAGCTTGAGTTGTACTTAAAATTCAAATTATTTGGACTTGGACTTAATTGAGGCTTAAATGAGCAATGAAAATTTGAATCAAATGACAATGCCTCAAATTTATAAATTGTACAAGAAGCTTGGAGTATAAATCCAATATTGGACTTGATGAACAAGCAACGAATGTATGAATTTGAATGACCTCTAATGAAGATGGAGAAGTGACTACTCCAATCAGAATGCAAGTAAAGGATGATATCGAACTTATCATATGCATTAGACCTTCTTCGAAGTTAAGAAGTTTGCAAGCAGAATTCAAACAAGGAAGAACTCACTAACTTCTCATTTATGAATGACGAAATCAAGATGATTTGTAAATGATCACATTAAACCTTGGTGGATTATTGAGGCTAATGATTTTAGTGAGACAACAATGAATGTGAGTGAGAAGGTTGAACATGTATCACCTACGAATGATAAGAGCGAAGTGACAGAATAGTATAATTTGGTTGTCAATGATTGATTTAAAGTTCAACTCAAATATTATTGTGATGTTGATCGCCAGTGATACTATAAGACCTTTAAATCATCTACGAACTAGATTCAAATTATCTATGTCTGCAATGTGAATACATATACACAATGATATGATTGCAATCAAAATATGAAATTTCATTAAGACATCAACATGTCGTCATATTGATTGGGATGAACATGCTATTAAGCAAGTTTCCTACACAACATTTGAGCTATCCTCATATGACAGTGGAAGATTTACGATGTTCAACAAGGCTCATCCACCATTAACAATCAACCATCAAAGTTCAAAATGACGCATAATCCTTCCACAACTGATATCAGTCGACATACAAGCAAATATAGGAGATCCCTCTAATCAACACACAAAGAAATAATGGATGCAAGCATCTACAACAAGGCAGGAGATTAGTTAGTGCACTATGACCCGCCTACAAAAGTCAACAAATAGTGCACGACAGTCTACCTGTACGAAGCAGCGAACAATTCTATTCAGAAGCTGCTACGCCACGCCACCGGATCTGCAACATTCGTACAAGCAGACAGAAGGCGTCCACAACTATTTCAAAATACCCCCTGCACGTGCACTATAAATTGTATACACATAGGTACACTAAAGGGGGAAAATATAATCCAAACCCGCATGGGCCCCGGCGAGCGTGTTATTGGTACACACGTGACGTCTAGGGATGCTGCGCGGGTTGACAAGTGAATTCAAATTCGAACCCGATCCTTCTATACGGATCAATAGGAGTCGACAGGGTTCGAACCATTAAGCAAATATATGGCCGTGACGACCAGAATATTTGTTTTAATAGATTCATATTAGGCATTCAAAGCCTAAAATCAAAAGAATTCACTATCAAAGGGCATAAAGCCTACGAAACCCGATCCTCTGTCGACAAGCCCGACAGAGTTGACAAGGTTCAATCCAGAAAATGGAAATGCTCCCCAAACACCCCGATGATGGCCGTGTTGAATGCAGATCTCAACCGGAGGGGTTCACATATATTTTCAAATGCCACTCAAAATTCCAAAAAATCCCAAATATTTCAAATGTCTATCAAAACCCAAAAAACCCCACAAAAATTCTAAAAAATCCCAAAAATATTTAAATTTGAAATTCAACCCATTAATCACTTAAATCAAAATTCATCCATCCTCCGCAACAGTTTGTCGAGGTGGACAAATTAAAATCAACTCCAGCTCACAAAGAGCGAAATGCCTAGTCGAAAATATCACTAGGATCCATTCTCAAATAATCTTTTGCCAGTAAGGACGTGGTACGTGTCCTCTAACCGGCAGTTTCGCCGCCAAATGGCACTGCAGGTAAACGGTTATGACCCGGGGCCCTCTGAACCGAGTGGTTTTGCCGTCAAATGGCACCACAGATAGCGGTTATGGCCAGAGCCAATACGCTCCTTAATGGCGTTAAATACTTGAGATATGAATCAATAGGATATGATCGATAGGGCACAAATCCCTCTGTTAGCTAAGGTGGATTCAAATTTGTCCCCTTAGACAAACATTCAACCCCGGTCTACAAGGTCCCCTTGGACGAAGCAACCCATGGCTGCCGACAAGGATCCTTCTGTCAGGTTGGGTCGACTACCTCCTCTGACTAAGTAGACCAGGGACCACGATGGCCCGGGACGACGGAACCATGGGATCTTGATCGGGTCCATCATCCATTTCCCCACCATCCGCTTTAAGTACAAGATGGTGAAATTTTTATTTTAAATATCAAACATTTCAAATTTTTCAAACTTTCAACTCTCCAAATTCTCAAATTCAAAATCCAGTTTTCAAATCCAGACCTATTGCTGCTACTATATGTCAGATAACACGTATACTCTACGTATCTGATCGATGACTAGCCTTAATCGAAAGTTCTCTCTCGTGATCGGGAGGGGTAATTAACTATAGGGGCTTGCGCCTATAGGAAACCAGAACTCAGATCATAAAGTCCTCACCAAATGAGGGCGAAATCTCTGGGTAGTGTCTTATCTACAAACCCATCTGCCTTCCAAAATTTACCTCGGAACTTAGTCCGTTAAAACTCCCTCGCCGAATAAGAAAAGCGAGCGGAGGCCGGGGCCGAATTTTCGGAGCCCACAAAGAGCGAGGGAGATAATGGTATATCTCATTGGCTTGTTACACTAGTAAGAGAACCATCTGCAGTGATGATTTTTTTATTACTCGGGCAAGGGGTGTAGTTGATGAAGTGGATAGGGGAGTGTATCATGTGATATGTGGCTCCTGAGTCAATTATTCATAAATCTTTCAAATGATTTCTAGAGGCACGTAATCCAATGGATATAAGAAATTTACCTGAAAGTGCAAGAGAAGATGCTAGTGGTTTTTCAAGGGATGCCAAGAGTTGTTTTAGCTTATCAATATCATTTTTGTTGAGCTCTCTGAAATTGAACTATGTTTCTTGGTTGGGCAGACTTGTAGTGTTAGCTTGTGATGTCCCCTTTTGTTACTTCTTTGATTTCACTCAGTACTTGTGAGCTTTTCATGTAACTCCCAGCATGTCTCCTTTATGTGTCTTGATTTCTCGCAATAGTTGCACTAAAGGCAATCTTTGTCTTTATGTTATTAGGAATCCTTACCTCTTTCCTTCCATGATGGCTCTTTGGTTGTCACCATTGTTGAACTTTTAACAATCTTTGGTTCCATCATTACCCCTCGCCGGCTTTTCTCAGCGTGATTGAAAGAAATGGTCCCATTTAATGAAGGTATCTCATTTTTGCCAAGGATCTGAACTCTAACATGATCAAACTCCACATTTAATCCTGCAAGATAGTCATACACTCTATCTTACTCAATAAAAATTTGCAGGATAGCTGCATCTTATAGACACTTGATCTCTATGTACTTGTAATGATCATGTTCTTGCCACAAGCTTTGTAGGTGAGTAGCATATTCCATCACAGTCTTACTTCCTTGTTTTGTGCTTCCCACGTTGACTTTAATTTCAAAGATTTGGGTAGCATCCCAAACTTTTGAGATGGATTGTCTGGCGGCATCCCATATATCTTTTTTAGTAGATAAGAACATGAAAGTTATCCTAATTTCTTGAGTCATGGAATTTCACAACTATGACATAATCATGGAGTCTGCTTCATCCCATGCTCAAATATTAGGATCTACCTCTTGTGGTCCTACCCCAAGGAGATGATTCATCTTTCCTTTCCTTTTCAAGTAGGTCTTCACAAATTGAATCCGCTTTAAGTAATTCTTCCTATTTAAGCGATAAGAAGCTTGCATATTTTGGGGTTCTCCTCTTCCTTAGTGCACCATGAAGTACTCCATTTGATCAAATCTTTGGGAGGAATTAGCTTCAGACATTACAGTGGCAAATAGTAGCGATGAAAGGCTATATTAATCAAACCAGCAAGGTGCAGGACAACAATGAAGGTTGCATTAGGAGTAGTAGAAACAATAAGGGAAGACTGAGAATATAGGCACGACAAATTATGTTCAGTGAATGAAGATGACAACAATGGTAACAATCTTTTGCATTTGACTTGGATCCAACACATACACAGGAGAAGAAATATCCTGTTCCCTTGGTCAGTTTGCTCCCATACATGCAGGAAGGAGCTGCCCAATCCAGTTTAGCCCATATCATGTTCGGAGAGTTCTCTGGCTACTTGGTTTCGCTCCCAGATGTATGTACCCGAACGTCAATCATGCTCTTCCTTGGATTAATTCTAGACACAAACGAACGGAGGTGTTTGTCTCCCTTTCTCACATGGTCGTAGGAGTCCTGCTCACACCGATCCCTCCAAACCGTATGCACAGAACCTCCTGGCCATATGCCTCTGTTGCTCAATCTTTATCACATACGATGAAGAAGGAACCCCCGCTTGCTCCTCTTCGCTCGATCTCTCGCTCTTTCGATTCATATATCCCAAGAATCAGCTACACCAAGGCCCCATCCCCTCTATATGCGACAAGAGCCCTCAAAATTCTAGCAACGACAATGAAGGATGCTTGATCTCTAACTGTAGTACCATGTTAAATTTAGAGAATTTGAGAAGGAAAAAAGCTTAAATTTATTGCATAAAACTATATATATTTATAGATATTATAGATATATACAAGATATTTTAGTAAAAAAATAAATAATTACAGAATCATGCATAATTGCCCTGATATAATCCTAACTAAATCAGCCACCCAAATATGAAAGGTGATCGGCGTGATCCAGGAGAGCCTCCCATGGATCTCTAGATTGGTTGTGGGATCAAGTGACAAGGGACGGCTGAGATTTAACAATATATTATATACTTTCTCTTTCTGCTTTAGATTGTATCATATATATAAAAGTAGTTAATTTGGCCATCGAAAACTCGAAAGCTAAGTGGCAAAAACCCTTTGGCCTCCAAATGGGCCTTTCATTGTTACCCTCATATATATATATATATATATATATATATATATATATATATATATATATATATATATATATATATATATATATATATATATATATATATATATATATATATATATATTAATTGGAGGACTCTTTGGCCTTTCATTTGGCCCACCTTTGTTGCCCAAACTGTACAATTTGTCACCTCACCAATCTAGGGGTGTCAACTTTCGACCCGATCCGAAAAAATTCGGGTTTGGGTCAATCCGTTTGCGAAACGGGTCTGGTTCGGGTTCGGATTTTTGACCCGTTTGAAAAACAGGTCAAGTTCGGGTTGACCCGACAACCCGCGGGTCAACTCGAATTGACCCGTTTCGCGTCCGCGTCAGGTTCCGCGACCCGTTTCGCGTCCGCGGAGTAGCGGATCCCGCGTCCGCCGTCCAGCACTCAAGCCGGACCAGCCCGCACTCGGCAGTTGGCGTCACCGCGTTAGGTCCCGCGACCCGCGTCCAGCCTAACTCGCGTCCTGCGCTCCGCGTCCAGCCTGACCCGCGTCCCGCGCTCCCGTCTAGACTGACCAGCGTCCCGCGCTCCCGTCTAGACTGACCAGCGTCCCGCGCTCCGCGTCCAGGCGTCCCGTGACCCCGCAAAGGCGCGAACTCGCGCTTGTTTAGCCCGCAGCCACGCACCAGCTCCGCCCCGCACCAGCCTCGCACTTGGGTCGGGTCGGGTTAACCCGATAACCCGAGCAGGTCAGGTCTGGGTTGAAATGTTCGACTTGTTTGCAAAAACGGGTCGGGTTTGGGTTGACCCGTTTAGATCCGGGTCAGCTCGGGTTCGATCCGAACCCAACCCCTCGACCCGAATTGACACCCCTGCACAAATCTACCCATATACATGATTGTTTTAAAGCTCCTTTCATTTGTATTTCATATTCAGACATGTTGAGCTACGGTTCTCATTTTTATCTTACAAATATACTAGTGCTTTTAAAATAAAATAACCTAATCTTTAAAAGCCAAGCATTCAAATTTTCATGAAAGACGAATAAAGATCATTTTATCATAATTTGGCCAGTAGTTGAACTAATTTCTAATAAACACTATTTTTTGAATTTAAAGTGGTGTATTTTACCTTAAGGGTGTTGGTGATCCTTCCACAGGAAATTTATCTTGTTATTATCACTTTGACACTATCTATGTCACGACCCGACCCGAGACGAGACGGATCCCGTCCGCACCGGGCCGCGACGAAGAAGCATACACTAACCAGGATCTAGCTTTGGAATTTGGTTCGGAACTGAATCTTCCAAATTATTCTAAACAACACAATAAAAACACAGAGCTACTAAAAACATCAAATGCAGCGGAACAAAACATCTATCATTTCTTTTCCTCAAAACAATCATCTACAAATACAATACATGGCTTTTAGACAGAAAGAAAGACAGAACAGAAAAGCCATGACTGTACAAAAATCAAAAGGTACAAAACAATACCTACACTGATCAGACTCTGAACTAATCCTGGACTTCCTTCCCTTTCCTAGAACCTGAAAGCCACCAGAAAGCAAGGGTGAGCTCAACAGCTCAGTAAAGCAACAAATCTCCAATCAAAATCCTCAGAATCGCAAAACCAAAACATCAGACAAATCCGTACAGAAATCAAAACGGAATCGGACAGATATCAAATCAAACAGAACTGTACGAAAACAGAAGTCATATCAAATCAGAAACAGAACAGATCAGACATATCAGATCAACAGAATCAGAATCGTACAGATCATATCAGAACAGAACAAATCATATCAGAATCATATAGCAGATATCAGATATTTAATTAATAGCTAAATTCCCTGACACTGACTGAATCTCATAGGATCCAGGCCCCTTATACCTCCCTTTGTGCTCACGGCACCAGAACAGATCAGATGTGCTTATAGCACCAGAATACATATATAGTGCATATAGCACCTAAACAGATTTTCCTCGGATCCGGAACAGAACAGATATCAAATTTCATATTGAGCTCATTTCAGATTTCCCAGACACTAACTGAATCTCATAGGATCCAGGCCCCTTATAACTCCCTTTTTATAGCATATACAGATAGCATATCAATTCAGAGAAAATCCGGACAAATCAGAAATTACCCAAAAATCGGGCAGCACAACGGCAGTATACAGAATTTACACAATTTTCCTGAAAATCAAAATTCACCAAATTCGCACAGAATACAGATATCAACATTTCAGAACCTTTATTCTACTGCACAGATAATTTCCAATTTCACAGAAAAATCCAGTCGACTAAAAACACAGTCGAATAAAAAATACCCGGACAAAAATCTTCAAAATATAGTCAAAACGTGCACACCCGGCACGGCAACGATATACAAAAAGTTACGCGGTAAAAACTGAACCGATCAAAAGATACGGACGAAAATCACGAACGAAAATCAATTCCGGACAGATAATACCGCCAAACTCGACGGTTCTGAAAATTGAGAAAGGTGGAATGTGCCTTACCTCGTGCACAGCAAATTCCTCAACAGACTCTTCGAACGAAAACGGCTCCGCGTCTTCCCGAAATCAACTTTTCCAAATTTCCTCTTTTTCTCTCTCCTCAGATCGAAAATCAGATATTTTAAAAAAATCTTTTCTCTCTCTTCAAAATGACAGAATTCCCTTAAGTAATACTCAGATCGGCCCGGCCGATCGCCACATCGTCCCGGGACGATCCGACCAAAAGGATCGTCCTGGAATCCTCCCAGGGCTGTTGTCTGGCCGATATTTTCTACAGTAACTATCGGCCTGGCCGATGTCTCCAATCGGCCTGGACGATGCCTACAGAAAATCACCTGGAGCAAATCTGGGCAAATTCTGGAGCTTCATTTCAACTGATCGTCCCAGGACGATCCCAGATCGTCCTGGACGATACTGGAGCAGTTCTTGCTATTACAATCTATTTCGTATTAAATGCCATTTCTAACTCCTGATACAATTATATTTTAATTTTTTTCTTCTCAAAATGATCTTCCGTCATATGCATCTCAAGCTTCTCAACTCCCATTCATAATTTATTCAATGAGGAAAATATGAAAAACCTAATTTTTACCTTTGAACCTAGCTTTTCCCTTAATTTTTTCTCCTTCTCCTTCACTTCAGATTCCCCCTTTGCTGTTTCTAGCCAAGTGTTCCTAGCCGCAGAAATGTGGAAAGTTGGTTTCGGCTAGGGAATAAGGTAAAAGGAAAATTTTTCTCGTGCATTTACCTAACCACTCTTAATATTAACTCAATCACAACAGTTGCATGCAGTTTTTAGTGGATTTTCCGAATTTGCTGCCCCTGCTAGAGGAAGATAATGGCGTGAACAATGAAATCAAATTCTTGACTTAGAAAAATTTATATAAAACCCATTTAATTCATATATGTTCGTATGATCAAATTCCTGTATGTATATATATATGAAGTGTGCAAAAAAAAAGGATTTTCTAATTTTAGATTTTTCAACTGAAAATTTTGGGATCTCACTGGTAGCCAAATAAATTCATAACTATGTACCAAATAATTTATTTTTTAATCAGAATTCTTAATAGGGCATGCAGTGTTCTGCTAGATTAAGCTTTTTTACTGTCTTTTGGTCTTGTATAGTTAATTAGCATAGCTTCAATATTTCTTTCTAGATAAAATTGTAGAAAAAGCTCCACTTAAGAAAAGTACGTTTCTCTTTACTATGGAGGTAAACATTTCTATCCTTTAGCAAAAGCAGTGGACCTGCTCATTTCCTATGTATCTTAATGAGGAAAATGTAAAAAATAAAAAAAACATGAAGTGGATGATGGGCGTGTGCATATTTTCTTAACTATTTAGGAATTATGATTAAACATAGGCGTATGTGTTTTCTTCCTGTTTTGAGTTCGGGTCACTTTGCACAAAGAAATCTATAAGAACTTATTTCAATATTATGTTGCTTTTTGAACTAAAATATTTCATTGTTTATGAAAAATAATATTTGTTAGTTATAATTGGTGAGCATTACCCTTT